>OVAX01002025.1:0-35114 GCA_900406405.1 Lepidium africanum | reverse complement strand
TAAACTAACACAAAACAAACTTGAGTGGATCATTAAGATAATGTTTCTGCTCATTAAAAAAATAACAACATTCATAGTAGATGTGATCCCTTGATTCATTATCCGAATATGATTTATTGACTATGTAAAAATATTAAGTGTTTTTTAAGCTAGATAGCATGTGTTAATATCAGCTCTAACCCTTCGTTCAAAAATTTGTTGTATTGGATTGATTGAATGAAACATAATTAAGCAAGATGTTCGTTTGTTTAAGTTCAAGCCTTGTCTTATTCATTCTCATATACAAACATACAGCTAACATTCACAACAGAACTCAAAAAACCTATATAGAAGCCAAACGGAAAAGAAAACTGATTGTAGAATGAAAGAAACAAAAGAAAGAGGTACTACAAGCTGTGGATTGTGTGTATCTGCACAAGATTGGAAACTAGATCTTGTCCATGGAAGTGGAAGTGAAACTGTACAGAGTAGACAAAGGAGTCTCTTGATGATCGTAACTGTCTTTTTTGTAAGCACAAGTTTACTTAAGTTCAAGGATCAGCTCTACAAAGTGGTTGTGTCTATTGTCTCAGTTTGAACCAAGTCTGTGCAGTTGCTGATTATCTCTTCTAATACTTCATCAAGGATTCTTTCGCTTGTTTCTGAACCGATGCAACCAATATCAAACCGAAGGTTCATCCAGCTTCCAGTCCTAGCCAGATCTTTATGCACTATCTGGTCTAGTGTGTGAGGAGAAGGCAAAGGTAAGAGATGCCAATAAACTTCTTCTTGTACCACTTCAATAGCATTTTCCATGTCTGGAAAAAACCAAACTGCAGGTTTGATGAATGAAATCCAAGGGCCATTCTCACAAAACTCCATAAGAACTTCATTAATACAGTCAAAAAGGAGTTTCTTATCGTTGCAGAGATTTGTAGAACAGAAATCTATGTCATCCATTAGAGCCTGCTCAAGCAGCTGCTCCGAATAAAAAGATCTCGACAAAAGCTCTTCCCAATTCAAGTCTGAGGACTCCACCACTGCTTGAATGTATGCAAGTGCCAATTCTTTGTCATCCATTTTTGTGTTGACAGCATTTCCTTTGTCTTGTCTTGGAGAATCAGGTTCGTTGAACCTTAAACACAATGGTTGCATCCGTATTTCGACTAATTGAGTCAATGAGAAAGAGTCAGAAACTGAGCTTTTGAACAAGATTGTAACAAGAATTTGCATATTCTTTTTAGGCATACCTGAAGAGAACCTGGAGTTATTTGGACTTAGGTCATCATCCGTAAAGTAAGGCTCAAGCACAGATACAGGACTTGATTTTCCTGGAACATCAGTAGCATTTTCATGGCATTCAGACATTCTTACAGAAGAATTTGGTGGAGAACACGGTGAATGCCTCTCGTCAAATGTTTCCTTGAGACAAGAATAAAACAAGAATGATGAGCCTTCTTTCAAAGAATAAACAGAAAATGTTAAATGGACACAAGGATTCAAACCTTTTCCAAGAGTCTCTTGTGCTCATTTTTATCAACATATGTATTTTGTTGTATAATGGAACAGCTAGATGCTTCAGACAAAGAATCCAGAACACACTTCTCTTCCTCTTCTATCTCATTGTTTGTAATGCCTGTTGGTAACTCATCAAAAGAAGGTTAGTTTCGATTTGATAATTCAAAAGCCTGGCAAGGCTGAGAAAGAATCAGATCAAATAAAATGAAAAAAATGAATCACCTTCCAAAACTGGTATATCTCTGGTAAACTCTGTTTCTTCATGATTGTTTGAATCCAATCCAAGTGGTTGAGAGTAATCCTCAGAACTGCATTGCTGAGTCTGATGATCAAGCGCCAAGGTGATTCTAGGACTGTTTTCTGGTGTAGAGAACTCAGGGAGAGCAAGAATCTTCCCAAGGATCCTTGGTACTTCCTTATCTGGTGAATCAACGTCCATGTCTCCTTCTGCAAGCATTTCAGACAAGTGTTTCTTGGCAGCAATGTATATACCACACATACTCTTCTTCGAATCTTCACTTTCATGGATAGTAGTATCCTCTTCACCAGAAACATGCCTTCCTGAATTAGTCTCTATCTCTTCTCCCACATTATAGTTTTGACTCATGTTAGATGACAATGAATCTGGATCTGCATCAGAGTCATGTTGAGCATTGCATGGATTCTTTCCAACTGCAGATTTTAGCCTTCTTCTGATTCTATTGAGAATAAAGCCAGAACGGAATCTCCCATATTTGGCCTTGTTGACTGTAGGATGTGTTCCAAGTGATGATCCAACTTCCAAGCTATTTGGTTCAGGCTTCAAAATCACAATTGTTTGTATACATTGTGAACTTTTGATATTATCTGATGACTTTGTTTCATTGAACCTCTGAGAATCTCCTGATTCCTCTTTAGACGTATCCACCATGTTCTTGCAGCTCTCTACTTCACTTTCCTTCTGAGCTATCAACCTCTTTATCAACTCACTGAATTTCTCTTCAGTATCATCGTCTATTGAATCCACTTCACTCTGAGAAATTCTTGGACGACATTGATCATCTGATTTCTCTGCATGATTATCATCATCACCATCAATCAAAACATTGATATCCTTACTAGTTTTGTTGCAGGTTTTACTTCTCTTCTGGTTTCTTGTCTTTGTCCCTCCCTTACATTCAGAATCACACTTTTTCTGAGTCTTCTCATCGATCTCCTCTTCAATGAGTTTCTTAACACTCTGCATTTCAGCTTCAGTTTCCTGATTCAAACAAAACAATCACTTTACATCTGTTTTCAATTCTCTCAAACACAAACAAAAGCAAGTTTAGATACTTAAATCCAACAAAAACTTAACAAAGACCTCACAGTCACAGTCACAATCACAAGTAATCTGCTTCTCAACTTTAGTCTCAAACATTCCATTAGTACCTGCATCATTTCATCAAACCGACAAAGTAAGAATCCTTTGTGTCAAAATAATCTCTATGAATCAAAAAGAAAAAAAAAGCTAACCTATGATTCTTTTGCTTCCACGTTTCTTGTCTGTCAAAAGCTTCTGGTTCGAACCACCATGTCTGAAATCAAACATGCTCATAAACACCCAAACACATCCTGGTCCTTCTCTTGAAATATGTCTTCTACAAATCTCTTTCTCCATTAAAAACGTATATTGCTCTTCTTCTTCTCTTCTCTGTTTACTCTTTTTTTAGTGAAATCTACAGAAAAGTAATTATAAAAACAGATACCAAAACTATGATCACAATCAAAGAATGAATCAAAACTCGTCTTTTCATGATTCATGCATTGTTGATCCCCAAAAAAAAATAGAAAAAAGGGCAAAGAAAAGGAACTTTTACTTTTAGAATCCAATCCAATGCGTGTAAGAACAGGAAAATATAAAATACAGTAGAAAAGAAAAAAAAAAAAGCTACTGAGAATACTTTACTCACTCAGAGTTCAGCATCCATTGTTAATGAAACCTTGAAGATGAGTTTCGAGATTTTGCATAAAATGCGGCTTCTTCGGATTATTATAAAACACTCACGAGAAGGTAACGAAGCTCGAAGCACGAGGGTAGATGTTAAACAAAGTGTGTCATTTAGTAACCCCACTTCTCACCAGAAAAATAGTCAATTTAAATAAATACTCAGAATATTAAAACAAACAGATTTTTTCATTAAGAAATTGACAATTGGCATCAGATTACAAGAGTCTACATAACAAACGACAAAGTTAGATTATTATAACAAAAAAATCCGATCAAGTTTCATGATTTTACGTAACAATTAAATTAAATAATTAGTAGAATTCTAGAAGAAAACCTTACCTTTTTCTGTCTTGTTATCAAAGAATTATAGGACTATTTTGTTGATTAAAAATGAAATATATAAATTGTACCTAGTAAGTAACAATAATTGCTTAATTTGCCAAAAATGTGGATACACATCATCGTAGTACATTATTTGTAAATGTAATAAATGATTGTCTAAGAGTCGGTAGGTAATGGTCCTCCGGAGCCAAGTTGTCCGAGTGAGTACCGTACGACGACAAGTGTGTCGGGAAGGGCAATAGCGTCATTTTGCTAGTATATTTTTTTTGGAATTACAGTCAGCAGTCATTTATGAAGTCAGTGCTAAGTCCCGATAAAACTATAGTTTAATAAATAGACTCAAATTCTTCATTAATGTGAAGAGCAAGATCGTAATAAATGAATCAAATTTGCAGTGTAAAATTGTCAATAAAATTATCGAGTTGCTCTCAGTCTACTGGTTAAAATTCAATTCATACTCATTACATTATGGTATTTGTTATTTGTTGATACCAGATCTCGATAGCTCGACCCAACAAATTCACTTAGCCTGCAATTAATAATAAGTCATCTGTTGGGCCGTGAGCTAAGCCCATGACGATAATGTCACACTGCGAACTAGTGGTGGAACCAAGAGAATAGAGCGGAAGCTAATAACAAAATCCGAAAAATGGGGAGAGAAAGCGGAGCCGCAAGGAAGAAGCAGAGCCGCAAGGAAGAGGCGGAGCCGCAAGGAAGAGGTCGAAGGTTATAAAAGCAAGGCAGAGGAGAGAGAGAGAAAGGAAATAAAAAAAACTCTAGGAGACTTGAGAGAATTCATGAGAACTGAGAGTTTATTATAACAAAGATTTGCGTTGTATTCATTGGAAATCTTTCGATCAATAAAGAATTCATTATCTCGTATTTTACATTCGTTAGCTCGCAAAGTTAATCTGAAATTTGGTTGATTGATTTAGCATCATCAGTATTTTAGGTTATGGATCGGAAACTTGTCGATCCAAATGTTAACAAAAAAAAAAAATATATATATATATATAACGATGTAATGAATTATTAATGACATAGAATAAGCCAATTATAGATAATGTAATATGTACATTTGAGATGAAACGTGGTAAATGGTTAGAAAATACAAATTAGTTATAATATTGCCAAAGATTTTATAACAATTGGCAAAAATTCATTATGATAATTTGGACATTTGCTATTTATGGAGAATCACCGTATACTATACAACAACGATGATGATCTTGTTATGGACCACACCTTTTTGTAACCTTTTGTGAATTTAGATACGTGTGTCTATCATGTACATAAATATTCTTACATCATGCATCGTCAATTTAGTATGGTTTTATTATTGCATTTGATTCCTAGTTAGAAACCAGCTGATTATCTATATATTATTTATATATATATGTAATAGTAGAACCAAGATAAAGGACAAAAGGCATTAAGAGTAAGTTTATTTGCAATGAAGACAACAAAAACAAAAACAAAAATTAAGGAAACGACAACGTTTCTTTGTAATTTAGTCAACAACATGACAACACACGAAACGGCGACGTTTGTGAATACGAAGCATATAGTTTTCTTAGGATTCTTCTCTCAACGGTCACAAACATAGCCTTTTCCCGTCTCTCTTGTCATAAACCAAACATGTGAAGAATCTATGGGCCTTTTGTGCATCGCTTTCACAATCGGGGCCCCAATTAGCTCGACCCGACCCGAAGAGCTATGGTTTGGTTCGTTCTTAGGTACCATCGCCGGCCGGATTAAGACTTGTAATTACTTTAATTACAATTTTAAAGAAATAAAGATTGCAGATTATGAAGCTAACAAAAGTATATTTGCTAGCTTCATGTCTAATCAAAATCCATTATTAATTAGTTTTCTGACTTCTTATAGTTATATCATTAGTAATCTTGTTTTTTTATAGAATACTTTTTGATTATGGTGTACCTAACTAATTAAATAGAGATGTCTATAGAGTAATCTTATAAAATAAGCAGAGTTTTTTGGTAATATAGCTAATCATCATGAATCAGAGTTGCCATATTACAACTCTATCTAATCACCACAATCATTTTAGTTAAGAGTTTTTTGGTAATATAGCTAATCAGCATGAATCAGACAGTGATAACGTAAAAAAAAAAAAATGATTTGCATGATTCTTGATTACAACTTAAACATCATACGTAAAGCACAATATAATATCATGAACAGTTTAATAAATAATCAAAAAACGTAGGACAATGTTTTTACCAAATGGTTAAATGTTTTTCTCTCAACCTTTGGAGTTTGATTATGGGGGAATCTCATTATCTCACATACTGTAGATTTTGGAAGAAATTAAGTTATAGATCATGCATATGTACCATTAATTCTGGGCATTGGACTCTTCGGGTCAGGTTCGGGTCGGTTTTCTTCGGGTTTGGATTTTTCGGGTAAGGAAGTTTTATATCTATTTAGGAACTGCTATAATTTCGGTTCGGTTCCAGATCAAGTCCATTCGGATCCAGATCGATTCGGGTCTAAATTTTTAAGAACCGAAAAATACTTATATACCTGAAAATTACCCGGAAAAATGAACCTAGACCCCGATCCGAATACCCGAAAAATACCCATATACCCAAAAAATACCCGATTGTTTTAATTAATATTCGAAAAATAACCTAAAAATACTTAGATACCCAAAAAATACCCAATGACCCGGACCCGAACCTAGATCCAAATACCCATATACCTGAAAAATATCCGAACATCCGAGAGAATTTTCGGGTACCCAAGAACCAATCGGGTACTCGCTCGATTCCAGATAGGAACCGAACCCGACCCGATATCCACGAGTATTTTATAAATGTACCCAATAGAATAAAACTCTAATACCCGGATCCAAACCAAATTTGCTTTTTCGGGTTGGTTTTGGTTTGATTCTTCGGATCCGCGTATTATGCCAAAGGCTATGTACCATTAGGCCCAGTGACTCAACGACAATACTAAATGGATTTGGACTTAGAATTCATTTCAGGCCCATAAATGGATACATTAAGGCTCGGCCTATGCTTATATGTGGCCCATTTAATGTAATTTCGTTTCTTTTATGAAATATGATTTTTTTTTCTTAATATCGTGAAGACTAGTCATATGAGTCATATCCAATCAACATAATTTTCGTAACGTAAACGTGCTCAACCAATTCCAAATTATACAATTTAAGATAAAGTTTTTGGACCAACGAATAAAGAGATGCTACATTCCTCAACCGTATATCCTAAGTTGAATATTTCCATAATAATGATAGATAATAAATTCAATTGTTTCTTCCTCAATCAAATATTGTGATTGACTAGTAAAACTGTGTATATGCTTTGCCTGTCTTCATATCACGAGACAACCTTTTCTTTTATTTTTAAAACCTGTCAATTATACATTAACGTAATATTTAACAACAAATATAGTTCTAGTTATTATTTATTATTCAAATGAAAATGACATGAGAATCAGCATTTCTAAGAATATGCTTAATATATCTTACATTATAAAACATGGTACAACTACACACGCCACATTAGTAATTCAACTTGCTCTTAATTTATCATTACAAACAAATTTGAAGATATGTTTTCATTTATATTAATTGTTTTTACAAGATTATTTCTCATTTATATTCAGGAGCTTTTTGAAACTCTTAAGGACAAAATAACAAGAGACAAAAAACTAAAATAAAAAGGAAAAATAACAAAATTTTCTAACCATAGCACAAAAATACCAATCAAATTTATAATTTTTTCTTATACAAAAAAATAAGTCCTATACAGATAAATTTTTTATTACCAATGTAATAATTCTAAAAGTTACAGTCGGAAAAAAAAGACTGCGTGAAATATTAGTCTACGAGTAGGTGTACCAATCTTATCCGTGCTTCAACGATTTAATCTTATTAGGTACACGTGTCGTCAATCGGATAAGTGAGGCCTCCCGTTATATTAAGTACTACCGTATGCCTGGCCACAGCAGATAGAAAAACCTCTCTTCTTATACTCTCAAGCTCGACCACGTCACAATTGAGCATCAAGCACAGAATTCTCCAGGAAGCTTCGTTTTGGTAAATTCCAAGCGATTGAATTATATGGAAATGCTTTTTTCTCAGTTTAGATTGATTTTTCGTTCTCGTAGATTTTCCGAGAAAATCTCAATATCTCAGTTTCGTGGCTTGTGGTTTTGGTTGTTCTGACTAAAACTCGTCTTTCTGTAATTTTGGTCAAGACGTTTCGAAATCGATATTTAAACTCTTCTTCCTTATCCGTAGACTTTTAGGGTTTCACTACGATCAGAGTGTGTAGTCAATACTCAGTTTGGTTAGAACTTTCTCTCTTGGATTTTAAAACTTCTATTATTACTTTTTGCTTGTTTAAATTTCATGTTCCGGAGTGATCTGTTGAATTCTTAATTCTGTCGTAATTTTTTTTTTGTTTTTGTTTGGATTTAGGAATCAAACGATCTGGTGTGTTGGATTTCGTATCGGAGAGAGGTTTCACAATGGCTTTGGTGACTCCAATTCCAGCAATGGGTGAAAGAGCTGGATCCATGAGATTTCACGGAATTGGTAGCCCAGGATCAAGGTCAAGTAGGAGCGCGATTATGGACGAACCAGTTTCGCGGCTGATCGAGGAGAAAGTTTTCGTTGCTGTGAACAAACACGTAGCCAAGAGCAAGTCTGCACTTATTTGGGCGTTGCAAAACACTGGAGGGAAGAAGATTTGCCTTATTCATGTTCATCAGCCTTCCCAAATGATTCCAGTTAGTAAGTACCCCTGAACCTTGTTTGTATCTTTTGTCCAACAAGAGCCTAATTTTAGTCTAGTCTGGTTTTAGCCGTAATATATTGGAAACAATATATACCTTTTACTTTGTGGTTATTGATCTTGACCTAAACGTTTATCCCTGATGAAACATTCTAGTGGGCGCCAAATTCCCAATTGGTGCTGTGAAGGAGGAAGAAGTTAGAGTTTTCAGGGAAAAAGAAAGAGAGAAAGTACATATGATTTTAGACGAGTACCTTCGTATATGCCAGCAGAGAGGGGTATGGCTTCAATTTATTGCTCTTAATTAATAGTTTTGATGTTATGTCATTATATAGGGAGACTTGTTTTACTTCATTGGCTAGCACTAAGGCCATAGTTGCCATCATATAGTTCACTAGGTAGTATATTGCTCAATTGTCTTACTCGCTACTAGAGAATAATGGTGTCAATTATGATTGCAGGTCAGAGCAGAAAAGATGTTTATTGAAATGGAATCCATCGAGGATGGAATTGTACAGCTGATCTCGGAGCTGGGAATCAGGAAGCTTGTCATGGGAGCAGCAGCAGATAGACACTATTCCAGGTATACTTATGTGAATCAGTATGCCTTATTTTTGGTATCTACTAATCACATTGAATCAACTGTTGTTGAGCTGTGTTTTGTCTCACTCTTCAGTATCGTCAATTTTGGATTGATCTATCATTACTTTGATTAACAGGAGAATGACAGATCTGAAGTCCAGGAAAGCCATCTTTGTACGCCGAGAAGCACCCTCTCTTTGCGAGATATGGTTTACTTGCAAAGGATACTTGATACATACAAGGTTTGACTAATTTTTTTCCCTCATCAGAACTGATTCCTTAGATTTTCATTATAACTTTAAGAAGTAGCCATGTCTTATAACTGTAGTAGGTTCTGAGCTTCACGATAGCTGCATTGACATTAACTTGTTTTTTATTTATTTTTTGCTACCCCTTGGTGAGTTTAAGCTTCAAACTGGTTATTGACGATGATGGATATATGGCTGCTTTTTACTTAAATTTAATGTGTTATCGTTGCAGGGAAGCTGTGATGGACGACTCTGCATCAGAGTATGCATCTCCACGTCCTTCCATAAGTGCAAGTGATCTACTTCAAACTTTCGCTACACCGGAGTCGGAGCATCAGCATATATCTCGTGTACAGAGCAGCGATTCAGTTCAACAATTAGTAAGCAATGGAAGTTCAACAGAACACAGCGCAAGGGTGTCAAATGGGTCATTCAGTACTGATGAGGAGGAGAGAGAATTTGATGGCAGTGGAGTAACGAGAAGTGCAACAGTTATGAGTACAATTGAACAGAATTCTGGCCACTCATCTCCGTCCAATCTTCCGGTATGCCATGTAGCTCCTAATTGAGAAAGCTATATATTTCGATTTTCTACAATTTGCATTCTCAGCTGTCAGGAACTTTGTCCATCATTGTAGGATGGGGTGGATGATTCATTTTCTGATAAAATCCAACAAGCTACGTCAGAGGCTCACAGTTCAAAACGAGAAGCTGTTGCAGAGACTCTTAGGCGTCAGAAAGCTGAAAAAAAGGCACTTGATGCAATCAGAAGGGTGAGTTCCCTTACAAAAATAAATTATTTGTCACTGATTATCATTTTGGAAATGATTGCTAAATATTATTCTAGTTATAGTGGACCATCATGTTTGTTAGCGTATAGTCTAACATACTAATAGGCTTATGACACTGATTCTAGTTACACCAATAGCTTCTCTAAAATAGCACTATTCTGATGTTGTTGATAATGATTACAGGCTAAACAATCAGAAAGTGTCTATTCTGAGGAGTTGAAGCGAAGGAAAGATACTGAGATAGCAGTAGCGAAAGAAAAAGAGAGATTTGCTACAATTAAAAAAGAGCAAGAATTAGTCATGGAAGAACTTCAAAGTGCAATGGATCAGAAAGCGATGCTTGAGAACAAGATCGCTGAATCTGATGGTACAATGGAAAAGCTAAACCAGAAGCTTGACATAGCTGTGAAGTTGTTGCAAAAGTTGAAGGATGAACGAGAGGAGTTGCAGACCGAACGTGACAGAGCACTCAAAGAAGCTGAGGAGTTAAGGAGTCACGCAGAGAACTCAACTCTACAGTTACCTCAATACTTTACGGATTTCTCTTTCTCCGAGATTGAGGAAGCAACTAATCACTTTGATTCAACCCTGAAGATTGGGGAGGGTGGATATGGAAGCATTTATGTTGGTATACTGCGCCATACTCAGGTGGCTATAAAAATGTTAAATCCTAACAGTTTGCAAGGTCCTGAAGAATATCATCGGGAGGTAATTTCTTGAGATATCATCAGTGATCTTATGGTTTGTTTAAATTGGATTCTTGTTTCATTTTATTATTTGTTTTTCCTGGTCGTTGTGCACAAAATGCTGCCTCTACTTAAAGGGGGCTTTGAAACACACCCCTTCTGAATGTTTTGACTGTATAGTACTCGGTGTGGAGGAGCTTTGACTTAATATTGCACCATTGCAGGTTGATGTGCTAAGCAAAATCAGGCATCCAAATATCATTACATTAATTGGAGCATGCCCAGAGGGTTGGAGTCTCGTTTATGAGTATCTTCCGGACGGAAGCCTTGAAGACAGGCTTAATTGCAAGGACAACTCTCCACCCTTATCATGGCAAAATCGTGTACGCATTGCCACAGAGATGTGCGCAGCACTTGTCTTTCTCCATTCCAATAAAGCTCATAGCTTAGTACATGGTGATCTGAAGCCAGCAAATATTCTTCTTGATACCAACCTCGTTAGCAAGTTAAGTGACTTTGGAACCTGCTCACTACTTCATCCTAATCAAGGCAACAGTGTGAAAACTGAAGTCACTGGCACAGCTGCTTACTTGGATCCTGAAGCTTCCAGCAGCGGAGAGCTAACTCCAAAGTCAGATGTTTACTCGTTTGGGATTATCTTATTGCGCCTGTTGACCGGGAGATCTGCCTTACGGATAGCAAACGAAGTGAAGTACGCCCTTGATAATGGAACCTTGAATGACCTTTTGGACCCTTTGGCAGGTGACTGGCCTTTTGTTCAGGCTGAGCAGCTTACTCGTTTGGCATTGAGATGCTGCGAGACTGCCAGTGAAAATCGTCCGGATCTTGGAACTGAAGTATGGAGGGTACTTGAACCTATGAGGGCTTCTAGTGGAGGATCTTCATCTTTCCATCTCGGCCGTAACGAGCACCGCATAGCCCCTCCATACTTCATTTGTCCCATTTTCCAGGTAACTAAAGTTGAAACTTGATTTGCAACGTTAGTAGAAATCTATTTCAAAGTCATTGATACTTATTTGCTTGCGTTCCTTTGGTTTTTTAAAACATGTAGGAAGTCATGCAGGATCCACACGTAGCTGCAGACGGTTTCACATACGAAGCAGAGGCTATAAGAGCGTGGCTAGATAGTGAACACGACACTTCACCAATGACAAATGTTAAGCTTTCTCACACCAGCCTAATCGCTAACCATGCTCTTCGTTCTGCAATACAAGAGTGGCTTCAGCATCATTGGTGAAATACGAACCTTCAAACTCCTAACCCCTGTTCCCGCAAGTAGTCTCTTATGAGAATAAGTGAGTGAGTAAGATTAGTTTTTTTTGTCTTCCTTATACGTATACATACGATCTCTCTATCGACAGCATATTTGTTTACTTTATGCATAGTGTAAAAACAAGAGGCTGGTGAGATTTGTATATATAAATATTATATATGTTGTGTATGAGAAAAAGGTTATAAGCTTGTTTGTTCCTCCACTATGTTCGCACAAAGATTAGCCTCAATATTAATACTTTACTTTATACATAATCTCACTGATGACGCTTTTACTTTAGTTAAACATCCAATTAGGACGAGTGTTAGATATTTTAAGGCAAGACTATCGTGTAAGATTTGTTTTCCTAATAAACTCATAAAAATCTTATGTTTAATCTTACTTAATTAACAGTGAGGTCAGGTTATTTCGGCAGCTAGTGGCATCACTGCAATAAAAAACTCAGGATTGTACTCTGAGGTATTGTGTAATTCGTGGATATGTGTCTATATGTCAACATTCCTATTCATTGCTGCATTGGCTCGTTAAAAGTCATATATTTGTCTATTATTTTAGTATCAGCTTCTGCGTTAAGGTTTGGTTTCGACTTTCGTCGTTGGTACCATGGTTGACTTCACATTCATGTTATAACAAAGTAAAGTGTTCTTGTTTGTTGATTGCTTCCTCTCTCAAAATCTATCATTTCTTCTCTTGTATTGCATAAGTTTTATGTTTGTTTTCATTTTTGAGACTATTACTCTTGAGTGAACTAGAGGTATGTTTTGAGTGTCTTATATGGAGTGTGTCGGAAAGAGGTTCTTTGATCCAAGCAAAGGGGACAAGTGTTGGCTTCATGAGGCTTCGATGCAGCGTTAAACGCTGAATCCAAGCCAAGCAAGATACAGATGATGAGCAAACCAGTTTCGCAGAAGCAGCTAATGGATGAGAAGATATATGTTGCAGTGGGAAGGGACTTGGGGAATAAGTCCACTCTTATTTGGGCGTTACTGAATACTGGAGGTAAGGAGTTCTGCATCGTCCACGTTCACCAGATGCTCTATAGAAAAAACAGAGAAAAGGTACAAAAGATCCTGGACAAGTACCTTGAGATATGTAGCCGAATGCAGGTATGTTTTTGTTACTTTAACAAGTGATTTTATTACTCATTTTGTTTTAATGATATAAGAGATAAAGAGAGCCGATGGTGATATCTTAGGTCCATGCAGAGAAGATACACATTGAATCGGAGTCGGTAGAGAGGGGGATCATCCAATTGATCTTAGAACGCAATGTCAAGAAGCTCGTCATGGGAGCTGCATCAGATAGACACTATTCAGTGTACAAACCACATAACCAGTTCTGTATTTGCATCTTTTAATGGATGATTCTTGTTATATCACTATTGGATTCATCATTAATCTTAATTTACAGGAGGATGGTGGATCTGTTGTCGACAAAAGCCATCTACATTCGTCAAGAAGCGCCTGCAACTTGTTGTATATGGTTTACTTGCAAAGGATACCTGGTATATAAAAGGTCTATCCCAAGTCTCTCTAATCGCTATACGGTTGTAAATACTACTTGAGACAGTTTTTGGAATGATCCTTTTATGTTTTGTCTAAATCTTGTGAGTTTTAACAGGAATTGGGATTGTGAGAACAATCACAAGTCATAAGACTAATATATCTGGTGATGGTATAATGCAGGGAAGCTATGATGGATAATGCCTCCACCAGTTCTGATCAAGATTCAGTCTGTTCGCGAGGATCTGTAGCACCGTCGGGCCGATTTAAGACACCTAGAGGATCTAGAAATGAAGACGATGAAGTGTATCAACAAGCTTCCTCTGAAGCACATAAATCGAAACAAGAAGTACGCTTGGAGGCTTTCAAGCATCAAGAAGCTGAAAAGGAGAAAGATGAAGCAATCAAAAGGGTAACATGGTCTTTGGGAATCTCTCTTTTTACAAAATCTATAGCCATTGCCTGTTGATTTACCAAATATTCTAACCAAATGTAGGCTAAAGAATGGGAAATTGCTTATTTCAAGGAGTTGAAACTTAGGAAAGAAATAGAGGTAGAGCTGAAGAAATCGAGAGAAACATTCCAAAAGATGAGGAATGTATCTGAGAACCGAATCACAGAGTCTCATAGTTTGCTCAAAAAGCTGCAAGAAAACTATAACTTGGCTATAGAAGTGTTGAAAAAAGCCAAGATAGATCGAGATGAACTGAAAACACAACGTGACATAGCGATTGCAGAAGCAGAAGAGCTAAGAAAAATCCATGTGAAGGTCTCTCAATCTGAAGAGCAACGTGAAGCTCCTCAGTACTTCGTTTGTCCCATTTCACTGGTAAATAAAGTTAATATAGATAGAAACCAAAGATTGTACCGAATCAATTCATAAAAGATGAAACCTCTCTATATTTTCTATAATGTTTCAGGAAGTGATGAAGGATCCACAACTAGCAGCAGATGGATTCACATATGAAGGAGAAGCCATAAGCTCATGGTTTGAGACAGGACATGAGACTTCGCCAATGACGAACAGAAAACTTGTTCACACAAACTTAGTTCCAAATCTTGCCCTTCGATCTGCAATCCAGGAATGGCTTGATGCATCATCCTCTTCAGGAAAATGACGAATATATAATATTCTCCAGCATAAGCCTTTAGGAACTGTTCTGCTTGTAGTGTATATTATTATTATCTCTGTGGTTTCGAACTAGGCGGTTTATAATATAAGAATAATATACGCCTCTATGTAATTTCTAAGACTTATTCTTCATTTTGTTTTCTTTATTAATACAATCTGATCAGTGAATATATATTTCCTTGACAATGTCTTATAAATAAATAAGATATGTTGTTAAAATATGAAATGTGAAAAGATGCCATTTCGAATCACTGCTATATATTGTCGTCGTTCAAGTCCTTTTCCATATAATGTATGTATAAATGGAATATTCGAAGGAACAAAGATACGAGAATGGTGAGATGTGTTGGATGTCGTCTTGTCCAAGTAAACGGGCAAAACGCTGATACGAAAAGAGGAGACGACTCTCAGCCAAAATTTTGCCTATTTTGAAAATTCATTGTTCTCAGGCTATGGAGGATTCAGTCAGTTCACAAATACTCGAGGAGAAAATCTATGTTGCAGTTGGGAGAAATGTCTTAAAGAACTTGTCAAATCTCATCTGGGCGTTACAGAACTGTGAAGGAAACAAAATCTGCATCCTCCATATTCACCAGCCATCTCCAATGATTCCTGTCTGTAAGTATTTTGGTTTTCTAATAGTCTCTGGTTACATATGATATTGAAAGGTATGAAATTTTCAAACTCCTCCCTTTTTTGATGCAAAGTGGGTACCAAATTCGAAGCTTCGACTGTGGATGAGGAATTAGTGAGAGTGTATAGAGACAAAGAAACGGCCAAAACTGACAAAATTCTAGAAGAATACCTTAGAATTTGCCTGAGTAAAAGGGTATGTGTGTGATGTGATCACAGATGATAAGAATGTTACACTGTTTTCGCCAATCATAAAGGAGGTTGGTTTGTGTAGGTCCAGGCAGAGAAACTGTGCATACGGATGGATTCAGTTGAGAAAGGGATTGTGGAAACAATAAACCAGCATAGGATCAGGAAACTTGTTATGGGAGCAGCTGCAGATAAACACTATTCTATGTATCGCACTGAACCATTGAGATTAGAGATGACCATCTTTCTGGATCACCTGTATACTTGCTCTGCTCTTTCTTACTCTGTTGTTCTTCTTGCATCGACTTTCTCAGGAAAATGGAGGATCTCAAGTCCAAGAAAGCAAACTTTGTCTGCGAACAAGCGTCTGCTACTTGTCGAATACACTTCACTTGCAAAGGCAACCTTATTCACACAAGGTTTTGGTCAAGACCTTTTATTTTTCTACACAGAGATGGTGAATGCTTCTTATTGCTGATGTTTCCTAATCAATGTAGGGAAGCTAAAATGCATGATGTTCGATCTATCTCTGTGCTCTTGTCTGAGTTTCAGCGGCTTGTACCACAAACAAGCACCCGTCCGCTTCAAGAGATAGCAAGTTTGAATGAAGAAAACAACAGTGAATCCTTCTCGGATATCACCTCTGGTCAGTCTGCTGATACATTTTCACACCCTGGAAGATCAATAATCCTAGCTCAAGAGGAACTGAATGATTCATCTTCTCATATGTTCGTGGTAAGTATTGCAATTCTAACTGAAAAATACAAAGCCCCTGCAGATTTTATAATTGAACTTCATCTGATTAATGGAGTTGCCTACTGTGCTTGTTTCATCAGTGCAGCGGAATGATGAACTTCCTAATCAACTCCAGCAAACTATGGCAGAAGCTAACGATCCAAAACCATGAGCATAGTGAGTGACTTACCAATTCAAACGTCTCCTTTTCCCCACAGGAAGAACAGAGAAATAGAAACTGTAAAAGGAAATAGCTCTATATACAATAATGTATTATGCATGTAACAAAGATCATTTGTGTGAGAGGTAGCTACTTGTGGCTTCTTCTCTTTTAGTTTTGCGTACCTTGTGAGCTGAGATGCAAAAACAATGACTTGCCTTTATTATTTCCTTTTGAGTTTACATAACACAATGTGAAACAAGAGACTGTAAACTAGATTTGACCCACCAACTACAATACTCTAACGTGGTTTACAATGGCAAAGATTGAGCACTAGTAAGTTAAAACAATGATAAATCAAAACTGCATCTACCTCTCGGATTGAGTGAGAAAAAAGCAAAGTAAAGATGTGGGGGTGAGAAATAAAAACAAAATGTTACATGAGGGCACATATCAAGCGCCAGTGGCTGGTGAACCATTCCCTCTATTTGCTCACATTCGTTATCAAGTCTCATCAGAACTGTTCCAGTCATTGAGCAGCATGTTGAGCTTCAAGTGTGTCCTGGAGAAGGAACAATAAATGTTCAATTCCACATTGCCTCCAGTTACAGTATCACGATAAGAGAACAGATAACCCCGCCACAGGGATGTCATACCTGTATGCCGTCTTGAAGTCCCGTTGCCATTTATCGAAAAGTGAACAGGTCTTCTTTCTTGTCCTCTCGATCGAACCCAATTGGTGTCCAATCTCCGAGCAAAATCCTCTACTTCTCTGTAATAACAGAACGTTCACCATTCATGAGAAGAAGTCTCTTTTGTTTCATCAACATGCTGCACAATTTATATAAATCTAGATAATAGAATGCTTATGCATAAAGAAACCATACGAGGTGATTTCAAGAATACGCTTGTACAAGAACTCGGAGAAGCTGCTTCTCATCATTAATCATGACTTAGTAAATGATGTGAAACACTCAATTACAAGGAATATATTGGTTCTACAAAACTAAGTCTCAATTAGCAGTCTTACCTATCAAGCATTTCCTTCATGGCTGGATCGATCTCATCATCTATGTCACCATCTTCAAATTCGGCCTGTGGTGTGAAAATGCCATCTTCCATACTAGGTAAGTTGGGTACCTCTCCCATGCTGGACCCAGTCTCTTCAACACCTTTTTGTGTGGAACTAAGATTGTGCGATTCCTAAGCACAAGAAAACTCTTTTATTAACTTGATAAATATCGAACAGAAGAAAACTCGGGGAAACTAGTCTGAACCTTGTCATGAATGTCATTGGTTTCATTTGACGAGACAATCTTCTGGTCCTTCTTTTTCTTGTTTTTCTTTTTTCCCTTTGACATCTTTACCACTTTGCGATCTGTGAAACAGAATTTTCCTTACTTCCAATGAGGCCTTCAAAAGGAACTAGAATAAAGAAAGGAGAAGACTAAGAGGCAACATAAACATAAATTCACACACCAAATATCTCAATCAGTGACACTAAAGATATCAAACATGATCAAACAATCTTAAAATGTTCATCCATACGTACATGCATATGCAAGAAGTATCTTTGCATGGGAGTGGCAGATATGTAAGCCAAAGAGATAGTAGTACTAGATAATTGAGTATTTATCTCGGGCATTAAGCAAGAATAAATAATCAATGAACAAAATAATCATCATTAAATCAACGCAAAAAAGTCCAAATATGAGCTAAAATGTAGAGGTTCAATGTTAAATAGATAACTCAGAGCAGCCAAAGAAGAAACAGGAACAAAACAAGAGGATATTATAAATTAAGAAAACTACTAGTAAGAAAGGAAAGTACCTCTGCCATTAATAAATGTTAACAGGTCATCTACAGAACGTTCATCCACATGGTCTTCAACCTCAACATTCTACGACATGGAAAAACCCCGACTTCAAATTTAGTTAAAAGTTCAATCTTACAGACCAAATTACGCCCAAATGTATTCATAAAGCTACAGATATGATATGCTAAACATGTGAAACAGAAAGTGCTAAACAGACCTTCAATCTCTCCCTTTCTTTCAGCTCCTTTCTTTTCTTTGCGTACAATCTATTCAAGAGTCGAATCCGTGGATCATCCATTGTGTTTTTCAAAGGTTCTAATTTCTCCTCCTGGATAAATTATCAAACAAACATTATAATCAAAAGCAGATGGAAATGACACATCAGAAATAGAGATAGTCTTGGGCACCACATACCTCAGTAAGGTCATCAGGCAAATGAAATATCTCTCGTATTTCCTCAGGGGTTTTCCCTTCAATGATTCGTGCAAGTGCACGACTAGTAAGATCAACCAAAGGCTTCAGCTGCAAACTGTCAGCGGCTGAGGTCAACTCACAGAGCCTCTTTGTGTCCATTCGGATAAATTTTTCATCATAACTTTTTCGTTCCTAAAGAGTTGAACATAGACGTATTGAAAAGGGCCAGATGGAGCATGCACAAAGAGATATTTATTCCAAAATTAAAAAGCGTAATGGAAACCTTATTTGAACGTCCAGGCAGTTGATGAAATCTGCAATAATCCAGAATCAAGCTGAACATAGCTGGATTAACTCGCTGTGGAAGCGATATCGCATGATTCTTAGAAGATCCAACACCCTTCTGTATTACTTCTTGACATATCATGGGACAGAACATTGCAACCTCTTGTTCCACTTGCTGGATTGAACCATCAGCAGTTTGAAGCCAGATGTAGGACTTCATCGTCTGAGTCCATGACACAACAAAAGCAATTTAGTTTGAACTTTTGTCCATACAACTATCGAAAAATTAAGAACTAACTCAAGTACATGTATATTATGGTTAATCACGAGTCAAACACTAAAGTAAGAAATCCATGTTCAAAAGGTGCTTCGAATATTGAATTCGTATTTCACAAACTAAATTTAACACTAAGTATGCTACAACATCTAACAATCTTAAACAATGCTTCTTAAGGCATATTTGAATAATTGGTTCTTTACCATCAGAGGTAAAGTAGCTGACTAAGATAGAGTAACAAAAGGAAACGAATGAAATCTAACCTCTGATTTCATGACGGCCAAATCACCTTCTGACATCGATGATAGATTTTGATGACCTAGTCTTCTGCTAGTATAATTATTCTCACACCTTCAGCTTCAGTAGGTAGGACAAAACCTACTACCATACAAAGTATCTTTTTTCCTTAAAATCTGAAGCTTTTCAGGAAAAAAACTCGCCACCCAAATAAAACACGAAGTCGATAAGTTTCCAGGTCGGTGAGCATTGAGGTCTGATGGCGATCTCAAGCAGTAATTAGCAACTTCATCCACCAAACTACTAAAAAAGAGAAAATGTATTATAAGGGATACAGACTAACCCCTACAGCAAAAGAAAAGATAATGAATTTGCAATAATGATTCTCAATTCAAGGAATTGGTTGAGCAAATTCACTTTTTGGTAGAAACTTTAATTCCAAAAAGACATTTTTTTTAGCGGTTAGGGACGAGGCAACTGGCAAAATTGAACCATTAACATCCGGTTAAATCAAGAGATCAAATTATAACCTTAAGCAAAGCAAAAAATGGAGCTGCAAATTAATAAAGTGAAACCAAAGATATTTAAATTTGATCCAATGAGGCAGCTAAAAGAATGAAAAAACCGAGCAGAAATAGCTGTATATCTCCGGAGATACAAATATTGGTATTATACGATAAACACAATCAAAAAGGCAAACACACGGAGGGAGATACAAACACGCAACCACCGAGAAGCTATTTAGAACCCGAGTAAAGAGAGTCAATTATGCGCATAAGAGCATCGTACCTTATATAACTCGAATTGGGAAATGGAGGTAAAGTCGCGGCAGAGGGATGTGAATCTGGCGGTGTATAGCGACGGCGGGACGGTGGCAGCGGCGGCCAAGCGATATGGAGCGGATAAGAGAGAGAAAGCGAGCTATAATTAGGAATTAATTTTATTTTAAAAAAAATCAAATGAGAAGAAAATGAGAGGACTGATTATATCCAGGTGTCACAACCCTGTTGGCTAGTGGCTTCTGGTGGTAAAAAAATAAAAACGACATCGTTACGTAGAATTTGTGTTTTATATAGCCCAATAAAACATGAATTTTCATCTAGGAGAATTTATGTTTCTCATTAGAAGCCGGATAAGCTCTTGTGGACTAATATATCAGCCCAATTAAAAGTGTTGGCTTTATGTAGCTTAATAAGTGGCCCAACATAAAAAAAAGGCATGATATAATATGATCAATTTAATTGAAATTTGAATTCAAATTCTAGGAATTCAAATCACCTCACAAAACCTGCATGAAGAATTTTCAAAACCATTGAAAGAAATTGTTAACGATAATTTTTGTTGCTAATTGATCATACTTAGTGGTGTCGTGTTAGTTATAATCAAGGTTTGAGTTTATGTTTTTTTTTTTTTGTCAACGTTAGATCGACAAGGCTCGATTCATAGTTTAAAGCTCACCACTGCAAAAAAAAAATTGTATTGAGACGTAATATTTCATCACAATAACGAATATTTCATCACATATTCTTATGAATTTGTGACAAATAGTAAATAGTTGTAATACAAACGTCACAAATGTATATTCGTAACAAAAACGTTACAATACTAGTGACGAAAAAAATATAGTAACAATTTCGTCACAAATTGTTACGAATTAGGGTCACAATAATTTTTTTAAAAACGTAACAAATAAAATTTGTAACAGAAATATAAATAAAACGTCACAAATTATCACGAATATTCTTAGTCACAATACAATTATTACAATAGCTCAATTTTTTTTTTGTAGTGTACCCCTAAAATCCCTTTTTAAAATTATAGCTGATAAAAATCAACGAATTAACTGGATTATTGTTTATGTTGTTAAAAATATATGTATATATAGTGAAAGAACAAAAGAATGTTGAAATTAAAAAAATCCAAGAGAGGTGGAAATGGGGACAGTAACGCAACGGGAATAATATTGGGAGTGGGCATGCAATTATTACATCCAGAAAAATAAAAATAAGAAGAAGAAAAAATGATTAATATTTATTTGGTTGAAGGTGACAAGTGTTTGGGTGGCTTGGTCGGTTTTTGTATACGTAAGGTAATGCCACGTGTCCTGTTATCCATGGATTGGACGGCTTGTAATTGTCAAATTCTTTATTCTTCTCTTACCAAAGTCCAAACAAATTACGACCTTCCTCTTTGTTTTTTCTCTCTAAAAAAGTTAAAAGCCATGGCTTAAAAAAACCATTAAATATTATTATGATTAGCAAAAGTACTAATCCGGATTGATAATGTGTTATGACGAACTTTCCAAAATTGTATGATTGGCATAAAATTGTACTATAAAAAAAATATTGTTACTAAGAAAAGGAGAACATAAGAATGCAATATGAACCGTTAAATAGTGGGAATTAAATGAAGAAATTTGGTACAAAGGCATATGTAAGACTTGGAGGGTAATGAAAAGAAGTAATCGAAAATAAAAGAAAGTTATGGTAAGAATAGTGGAAGAAAAAAGCACGTGGGTAGGACATAGTGAATAGACCAAAAAGACAACAAAACAACGAAGCAACCATAATTGCTATATCCTTTTTTCTTTTGTCTTAAACTCTGTCTTTCCTTTTTGGCTAATTCTGGATTGCACTCGAATATTACAATTCCACTTAATTCTATTTCATTTACTTATATGCATGTATAGTTGCAATCTACTGTATTTTTTTATATTTCTAATGAAGAATTTTTGTATACGAAATTTATCTATCTTCTAGTTTGTACAACAACAAAAAATTGCAATTTATGCAGAAAATAAGAAATGAAACAATTCATGCAATAATAACTAATTTTTTTGGTTAAGTGGTTGAGTATTAATTATACTATTCATTCCATTCTATTGGATTTCGAAGAGTTATATTTATTTCACATAATTTTGTTAGGAATTTTAGGAGGTTTAACTATGTATTAGACATATTTTTACTATTTTTTAAATTCGAATTCGACTTTATCGAATTGTCTCATGACATTTGAGAAGTTTGCTATAGATTAGGTTTTTTTTATCGCTTAAATATTATTGATAAAATCTAATGAACTAAAGTTTCAAATTACAAAACAAAATTAAATTAAATTGGGTCAAACAATAGCGCAAAAAACCATTTATCCTATTTAGAAAAGGTCGAAATCTTAAGTAACCACATTAGCCACCTCCGATAAAACGACAATAAAAATATCACCGAACTGAAATTGCAAACAAACAACAAACAAATCTACAACCCCTAAATTAAAACAACATCACATAAATCTAATTCAAAAAAACACCGCCCTAACTAAATATTTTGGATGAGGTGTCTCTATCTACATTTAGGTGCGGTGAGTTCATATGCTTATCCTGACAACGGTCCAAACAAACCGGCGGTTCATCACAACCACACATTCAACTTCTTCTTTTTTATTTTTAGTAGGTTTTTTCAGTAGATTTTTCCTTTTTTAAAATAAAAATAAATCATGAACACATACATAAAATTCCAAAAAAATAATGCCTACGTATTATTAAAATTAGACTAGAATACGACATTCGAATAGACTACATAAAAATAGCTGCGAAGCTGTATTTGAAACTCTGTCCACATACTTTTATTATATCATTAATCAATAAGTAGCATTATCAGTAGCAGCTACAAAGATGATAATCTTAATTAATACTATCATTTAATTAACTAATGTAATTATCATTTTAATTTTATTTCCATTTGTTTGCATTATCTTCCAACATTGAACTTCGTCACTATAAAACATACCACTCTCACCTTCTCTGCAATTCATTACCCACTCACAACACAGAGAAACCTAAAAACCTAAAAAGAAGACTCTAGAGAAAGAGAAAAGAGAACTTGGAGATGGAAGGGAAAGAAGAAGATGTTAGAGTCGGAGCTAACAAGTTTCCAGAGAGGCAACCGATCGGAACATCAGCTCAAAGCGACAAAGACTACAAGGAGCCACCACCTGCACCGTTGTTCGAGCCAGGAGAGTTAGCTTCATGGTCCTTCTGGAGAGCTGGAATTGCTGAGTTTATCGCTACGTTTTTGTTTCTCTACATCACTGTTTTGACAGTTATGGGAGTTAAAAGATCTTCAAGTATGTGTGCTTCCGTTGGAATCCAAGGAATCGCTTGGGCTTTCGGTGGTATGATCTTTGCTCTCGTCTACTGTACCGCTGGTATCTCCGGTAAGTCAAATCACTAACCTATTGAATCTCTTCGATTTAACGATTTCAGTCTTAGATTTCGAATTTCCTCTGATTTAGGTCGTATGTTAGCTAGGTTAGAGAACAAATAATTAGGTTAGATTTTTGATTAGTGCTTGTTCTGTGTGGATCATTCGATTTGATAATCTGATTTTGTGTGTATGTTATCAGGTGGACACATCAATCCAGCAGTTACCTTTGGTTTATTCTTAGCCAGGAAGCTTTCACTCACACGAGCTGTTTACTACATGGTGATGCAATGCTTAGGAGCTATCTGTGGAGCTGGTGTTGTCAAAGGATTCCAACCAAAACTATACCAAACTTTAGGAGGTGGAGCCAACACTGTAGCTCCTGGCTACACTAAAGGAAGTGGTCTTGGAGCTGAGATTATTGGAACCTTTGTCCTTGTTTACACCGTCTTCTCAGCTACTGATGCTAAGAGAAACGCTCGTGACTCTCATGTTCCCGTAAGATGTGACTTCTTTGGGTTATGTAACCATACCAGATTGAAAATTTGCTTAATTGGGTTTGATATTTTACAGATTCTTGCACCACTCCCAATCGGATTCGCTGTGTTTTTGGTTCACTTAGCTACCATCCCCATTACTGGAACTGGAATCAACCCAGCAAGAAGTCTTGGAGCTGCAATCATCTTCAACAACAAAAGCGCTTGGGACGACCATGTGAGTTACTTTTATCACTTCTCACCAAAATTTACAACCAATATCTGAGTTTCGATCATCAGATGATTCAGATTACTGATCTCTTTTGTTCATTTGATTTCAGTGGGTATTTTGGGTTGGACCATTCATTGGTGCTGCACTTGCTGCTCTTTACCACGTTATAGTCATCAGAGCTATTCCATTCAAGTCCAGAAACTAAGCTGATTTGAGTTCTTCTATTTAAAGTCTGGCTTTGTTCTTAATTTGCTCTCTTTTGTGAATCTACGACCAGTGTGAAAACGTGTGTATGTATTGTGCCTCTTGTCTGCCTAATTTGGAGACTCTTATTATGTAAAACAAGGACATTCTCCACTTATCAATCGAATTCTATAATTGGAACATTCTCAGCATTTTTCGTGAAAACACTCATCGTGAAACCAAGTGGACCAACACATTGTTTAATACATTACGTTATAATCATGCCAAACACACTCATCATATAAAATGATTACATAAGATTAGCTCAATTTCACGCAAATGCCTTGTGTCTATAAGAACTACGAATCAATAAAATAAACGATGTGACATTGTATTACATGTACATTAGAATAAAAGATTATTTGTAATGTATTCAAATAAGATTTATTAAAATCAAAATGAGAGATGGTTACAAAATAATGAAATCAAATTTTACTGTCTTGAATTACGAAGGCTAATTAAAAAAGAAAAAAGAACAAATCGCTCTTTGCAAAATTACCTCTATTAAATGAAGCAGCCAATCAATCAACGAAATTTGGCGTGCAGCTGTGTGTAAGCTAAAGAACCCGCGTATCAAACACGCGCTCAAAAGCGAGTGTTACTTCTCTATTCATCATTTAATGATAGATGCGATTCTTCACCTACCCTACCTACCTAACGCCGTTACTAACGAGGTTAGGTTTACACTCTGTCATCTCCCTTAGATCCGCCGCAATCGCCGTTAAATCACGTTCATGGACGTTAACTTGAAGTCCATATTTCATGAAAAGAGTTAACGACATCTTCTGTTCAACCTTATGTCCCGTTACCACCGTCAATCTATGGCGGAGCAAAACCGCCGCCGCGATCGATTTCATTTGAAGATAAGCCAAATCCTTACCTAAACAAATCCTAGGACCAGCATTAAACGCCACGAATTTAAACGGATCATGATTGATGAATCTACCACCGTCCGATTTCGAAATCCATCTCTCCGGTTTAAATTCCAAACAATCTTCTCCCCAAGTTGATTTCATCCTCCCAGCTGAATAAATCGAATACGTAACCGAAGATCCCGCCGGTACAAAAGTCCCGTCCGGTAACACATCATCTTTCACAGCACGTTTTGAATCCTCCGGTACTGATGGATAAAGCCTTAACGTCTCCGATAACGCCGCTTTAAGATAAACTAATCGATCAAGCTCTTCACACGAAAGTGGCTCATCAATCCAAACCGCTACATCATCGCCACGTGTTTCAATCAAAACACCACAAATCTCACGGAGGATTTTATCTTCTACAATCGGATTCTGTGTAATCAACCAGAAAAACCAACTCAACGCGACGGATGACGTGTCACGTCCGGCGAGGATGAAGTTGAGCGCCACGCGCTGAAGAATCTCGTCTGAGTATGATTCTTTTTTTTTGATGAATCGCGATAAGAGATCGTCGTGGTGGGTCCCATCATTATGCTGAGTCATCAAATCTTGCTTACGTGTCGTAATTATTTCAGATAAATAATTATCTACTTGAACCAAACTTCTGGTTAAGCTAACCTCTAAACCGAGACGTAACCATCTTTTGAATTTCCATAGAATCTCCGGCAATATAAACCTTTGTAATGAAGCCTCGGTGGCTCGATCAAAAGCCACCGCGAAGGCGTTTACGGGAAGACCCGGGGCACAAGTCCGCGGGTCTTTCCCAAAAGTTAAACCGCAGATATTATCGAACGTAAGACGAAGAAGCAAATCTTGAAGATCAATAGATTCAGAATTGACTCGAGCTGTTTCGAGGATAGGTAAAAACCTAAGCTTAATAGCTCGATTAACCCAACGAGCCATGGCTTGACGGAGAGTTCTTGTGGTGAACTCTAGAGCAGCAGTTTTACGTTGGAAAAGCCACGTGTCGCCATCGGAATTGAAGATTCCTTGACCTAGAAGATCATGAAAAACAGCTTGCCAAGTAGGACCTTTAGGGTAATTATCAAAACGAGTTTTGAGAATATGCTCAAGGTTTCGTGGATCACAAGTAACTGTAACAAGACCTTGTTTCTTAGCTAGAAAAGGAATTGCACAGATACATGTTTGATAAGTACCGGAACAAGCACGAAGATTATCGGAGATCCAGTCATGCATTCGCTCACAATTCTCGATTAAACCAGGAAGACTACCCAAAATAGGCCAAACACGAGGACCTTTAAGACAACGAGATATGAATGTAAGCCATAGAAGATAAGCTGTAATAGCAGAAAGAATCATTAGAGCTGTTGATATATCCATCTAAAAAGTTTGATGAAACTAAGAAAAACTTTCCTTAAAGATGAAGTTGAAAAAGAGAGAGATATGGTTTATAGAAGAAATGTAAGAACAGAAGAAAGAAGATTTATAGAAAAGAAAGCAATTAAGAAAGACAGACTGTTTTCTTTTGGTTTTGAATGGTTTCTTCTCTCTTAGATCTCTCTCTCTTTATGAGGTCTCTCTCTGGATCTCTGATAAACTCAAGAGTGAAGAAGAACTTTAGGGTATGTGAAGCATGAGACCACCATTAATGTTACTGCTCTAGGCTGGTAGCTAGGTGGTTGGAGACTTTATAAATTTGATCTCAATATATAAAGTCTAATGGTAAATTTCTCAAGTCTATAGAAAGAGAGAGCATTAAAGACGTTTAGTTGAGGAGCCTAATAGATAGAGAGAAGAAATCTATTGACTCTAAATGACCCACAGTTTTTCAATGTTCATTCATGAACCATTTATATACAATTTAATACAAACCCTCAAAAAGATGTAACAATAATAAATTATATAAGTTTTTGTTACATTTTAGAAAAGTTGAAGTCACAAAGTAAGCATGAAATTTTGTTGCCTTCTTGGCTATTAATTACTTGTTTTGAAGATATATTAATTAGGGTTTTATTTTCATTTAACTACTATTTCACGTTATTTCGTTGACTTTTATTTTAGATTTTTTACGATGTGCTTAAGTAATTAATGAGGAATGAGTAATTAGGGTTTTAGATTTGAGATTGTTAGAGAATGGTTGAGCAAACTCACCAATGGTATTTTTGTTCAACTACACAAACTTATGTAGGTTACTTTATGTGGTTTGGTGACTTTTTGTTTTGTCAATATATGTTTTGAAAATATTTTAATTAAAGCATGCAAATGTTTACATATATAATAATGTGTCGCCTTCTTAATGCATGATCATGATAAATCAATATGGGAAAAACCCGTGATGTGTCCATGGACATCAACACACAAACCTAATTCTACATTTTCACGTGTCGTGTATTCAAATTATAAAACTTTTATATTTTCTAACCACACAAATAAATGATCGAGGAGAAAAAACAAAACAAATCGACATATAAATACACTGCATTGGAGATTAGTATTCCAAAGTAATTTTTTTTAAAAAAGCTTGAGTTTATAATTCCAAGGACAAAGAAATAATCATTCGGTCAAGTTGTTTTGTTGAATGCTAAAGTAGATTCCTCTACTCGAAATCAAATTCAACATATCACATAATACTGTTATATTTAGATGTTTGTTATAGATTGATTGAGTAAATGTCAATCTAACTTTTAAAAAAAAAAATTAATAAATGTTTGTGAAGAAGACAAAAAAGAAGAAGTGAAAGCATTGAGTCCATGAGTCCGCACGGGCCGAATACCCTGAAATTATTTAATATTTGTGATTTGTTTTGTTTTAGTCGAATATTTAATTTTGTGATTTGCTTCGATCCAAAAATTTTCGGAATCCGGAAACCCGGATATCCATTTTTCTCCCAAATATTTGCAAATAATTTGTTTCGTTCCGTTTTTAATATATTAACAAAGATATAGTACGTGACTTATTAAAAACCAATGTCAATATAAATTTTTTAACCTACACTAAATACTTTTTCAATATATTTTTTAAAAAAGCAAATATACCTAATTGTTAAGGACTAAAAACTTTTAATCAAACTAGATTCATCTAATAACAAACTCATCATATATCAAATGACGAAAAATGATATCATCATAAAAGTAAAATAAAAAACAATAAGATGGTATATTTTATTCATCTTCAACTATATAAATATGCACAACATTATCTATATTATAATTAAGATTTAGATATATTTATATTGACAAACGGATCGGAGTGGATATTCGATCTTTTAAAAATATGATATTTGGTATATAATTTGTTTTTAACGGATATTAGATTCTATTACTTATTTTGCTCCAAAACTTTACGGATATCTGTAATTTTCAGATCAAATTGAAATAAATATCGGATCGAATCGAATCTTACGGATATTTTGTCCAACCTGGATCCTACCATTGACCTCTAAAGTCAAGTTTTCGAATTTTGAACCAAGGGAGCATAATGTCGTTTATCTGAAAAATCAAATGAATAATATAATTAGGTTACCTTCCGATCAACGGCAAAGAAAACATACTTTTCTTGAGATCACATAAAGTATAATATTTTAACAATATAAATAACATTATAAGATTTGTAAGTTTACATTACGTAAGGGAAGTAACATAAAAGAGAAAACATTTAAATAGTTAGATTAGGTACATCAAGAATTTCACATGCACTTACATTTTTTTTTTTGTAATGAATGCTAAATATATATAACTTTATATGACCAAAACGACGATAGACCAATAGTTTATTTAAGCTTGTTATTTAAGGTCTAAATGGTCATGAATTAGTCTGGTGGTTAGGATGATTCAGCTAATGATTTGGCACTAGGGTTCGATTTCTACCTGCTACATTATGGTAGCTTAAAAAATGGGATTGGTTAGGATGATTCAGCTAATGATTTGGCAGCAGGGTTCGATTCCTACTTGCTGCATTATGGTAGCTTAAAAAAGGGATTTTAGAGGTGTAGTTTAAGCTATGGAGCAGATCTTGTCGATCTAATATTGACAAAAAAAATGGTCATGAATTTGATTCGTTTTAAAAAAGAATTTATATGGGTTTTTCTGGTGTACAAGGAAACATACAATAAAAAAATGATATTTTGATTTTTTATAGTTGGAAATTTTAATTCTTTATAAAAAAAATAATGTGGAGTCTCACTGATCGGAATCGACGATTTCCTAGAAGTCGGAATTTCTCGATTATCCAATTTTAAAAAAGTTTATATGTTTGAAAGAGATATGAAATTTCGACATTAATGGTAATGAATTTTGAATTAGGAGTGTTACGACTTACGAACAAACTTAAAACCATATTTAGAATACAAAGAAATTAAAAGAAAATAGAAATCTTTAGATTATGTGGGTCATTAATTTAAGTGATTAAAAGAAATTTCCTTGTCTCATTTTTTGCATTTAAGACCTTTTATAGAATTGAAAAGAGAACTATAAATCATACTATTGAAAGTAGCTAAAATAATGAATGAATCATTATTGTAGTTACTTACTTCCTCATTCACTTATTCACATTGTAGTTATTTGTAATCAAGACAACACTCAACCACTCCAATGGCTAATCATTTATAGTTTTCTACATATCATCACATGCATTATTAAATACTATCTTATATAGACCAGGAAACGTTAAAAAAACATATCTGGTTATATATTTCTCGTAAAAATTTGATTTCAAATTGCATTACTCAGTATAATAAGCTATAAATCAAATTTTATTGATTACAGTAACGAATCATATGTTGTTGATAGAGTCACTAAAACATTCGCTAAAACATGTTTGGTTTTATTCGGTGTAACAGTGATTCTATTTGGTGAATGATTATGGGATTTTGAAATGATAATTTTATTATATTAATTCAATACTAGTATGTCGTTATTGAATATCATAAAAAAAGAAATTTCAGTTAAATTTGTTATGTAGTATCATAATTCTTCAAACCCATTCCATCATTTATTGCGCGATTCTGTCATTTCTACTGCAAATCACAACGAAATATGGCCTTTTATAGCAATTATCTCGTTACCAAAATAAAAAAATAAAAAAAATATAGCAATTATCCAATGAATTGAATAAAAGTAACACATACCACACGAAAAAATACAAGTGTGCGTATATATTTTCACTTTCCACACTAACACAAGCGCTTGTGACATCTAAAGAGAAAGATTGGTAAGAAGGTATGATTGAATCTCCATTCTAATCTTACAAAAAATGAAGCAACATAAGCTTAAGAAAACAAAAAGTTTTTGACAAACAGGCACACATATGTGACTCAAGAACACAGACCGATTGATACGTTAATATTAGGGAATATTATTTCACATCGAAAGTTGGAAAGATTTTCTCTAATATATATAAGATTTGGTTTTAAATTGGAAACTCATATTCTAATATAGTACCAGAACCCACACACACTATCCAACCGGATCCGACCCAAAGTTGGTCCAATTATTGACAACCCATACGCAATATTGGTGCCGTCAATCTATCCCCGAATATGCGAGATTAATGGCCAAATGGCGTATTAGAGAATATAATCGCACATCGGAAATTGGAAGAGATTATCTCTAGTATATATAAGATTTAGACATCTCCATTAATTGCTAATTGGTTTTGAGTTGGAACTCCAAATTCTAATAGTTAAGATTTAAAAACCAAACATGTCAAACATTATACCCGAAGAGCTGAACCTTAAGTTTAAAAACCAAGCATGTCAAAAGAAATTGTAGGTAAAATTCAGTGAAAGAGTTGAACCTTAAGTTTTTCTCTTAACTACAATTCATCTTTGGTTACGAGTTCGTTTAGCCATTTCTCCCATTCCTTTAAGTACCAACCGTTTTACGATCTCTGACCGTATCGAGTTCAGTACACGCGGGACTTGTTCATCATCAATCTCGATCACTTTTTTAACATACAATTCAGCTAGGCGTATGTCTTCTTCTGTAGGCTGAAAGTCTAGATTCCAAATTGAAAACATGAATCAAACACTGCAAATACAAACCAATAATTTAAAAGTTATCAAGAGAATGTAGAATTTCACCTTGAGCTTCTTCCTTTTTACACCTCACAGCTTCTGCATTAAGAGTAAAACCAAAACATATAAACAGAAACAAGAGGTTGTATTACAAATACTTACATAACAATGTAGAAACGATGTTGATTCATGGAAACAGGTTTCACGCTAAACCATATATTTAGCCTTTAAAACTAAACTGATGGAATAAATTTGTAACTAATCACTTCAGTACTTACCATCAGAAACTCCTTTGCCTTTGTCTTTGCTTTTTCCTTTGCCTTTAGTCATTTTCAGATGCTCTTTCTTATTACTCCTCGCGGGTTATGCTCACAACTTCTTCCGCACAAGTGATTTTTCAATTCAAATAAACCTAAACATCATGGAGCCAATTCATGACTGATCGAATTTGTTCAATATATATACACATACTATTTACATAGGGGTCATATACAATTCCAAATTTAGCAATGTCAATATACAAATATGACTTACATTTAGAAACCTTCGGAAAAGGGATTAACGTACACAAATTTATCTGAAAAAATATATAAAGATTAAACTGATTAACACACAAAAAAACGATTTTGCAATAGAGATCACAAGAATCCGGAAAACCCCATCATATATCTCAAAAAACAAGAGGAATTTTTGTTTTTAATCACTATAAAACAATTACTTATCGACATCAATTCTTCTTAAGCTTGGAAAAAAACAAAAATGTAGTGAAAAACATAATTTAAATGAAGAAAGATTAACCTCAATGATGGCTGCTTGCTTTCTTCTCTTTTCAATTTTTAATAATTTTGTTTAGGTTTTTTGTGTGGACTTTCAGTTTCTATAAAAACTAGATGATGTCCCGTGCTATGCACGGGTTAGGTAATATTTGTTTGTTTTATATATTTATTTTTTGGTTTGATTTGTATGTGTAAATTTATTAATCAATTATATATACATTTGATATATTAAAACTAAATTTATAGTGATCACATGTGTTGTACATAAAATATATTTTTATCTCTGTTTACTTAAATTTTGATGCATTACAATTTTACAATATAAAACTTTTTTGACTCGTGTCATTTACATTTTGACTCATGTTCATTTATGTTTTTAGACTCGTTTTTTATTTAAATTTTTAGACTCATATTTATTTAGGGTTTTGAACCCGTATATATCTAGATTTTAAGATCTATGTTTAATTTTGATGTGTTATACATTAACAGTATAACACATATTTTTATTTATTGATATTTTAAGTAATTCATCAAGTATATATTAATATAAATATATATATTTAGGATTTTAAACTTTTATTCATTTAACTTTGTAGATCCATGTATATATTTTTTTTATAGTATCGATTTGAAATATATTTTTATTTATTAATATTTTAATCAATTCATCAAGTATATACTAATATAAATGTATGTATAAATATCTAATTAATATGTATTTGTAGATTAACAAAACCGATATTTGTTATAACTAATATAACTTTTAGCTTGTGAAATCTTGAAAGTTGATATCATTAGTCATTTAGTTTTTTAAATGTTAATAACATTAGTTATTTTGTTTTTTTATCTTATATTAAAAAAGAGAATTTCATCCCAAATGCCCTTTTTAAGAAACTAATTATTTGAAATGCCCTCTTTCAAACACCTTGTACAGAATGCCCTCTTTTTGATTTGGAATGACCAAATTAACCCTGAAATCTTTATTAGTTTTGTTACCCCTCGTAATGACCGACGGTCAGGTTACAATTCTTTCACGTTTTGAAGCCTTCCATCTTCTTCTCTCTGTAAAAGTTGACGCTTCTTCTCTCTATAAAATCTTAGATTTTTTTTACAGACACTTCTTCTTCTCTGTGAAATGAAAAAGATTGCAACCGAAGCAATTGTTTATTGCAACAGTAAAGGGCTTTGAGATGTTCCGGAGAAAGGTTTGTCTTTGATGATTTTTCAAACAATTTGGGGGTATTCTTTTGGGAAAGAGATTTCAAGATTGCGAATTTGTTTGAGTTTTCAATCGATTTTGCTTTTGTAAAGACATGGATGATTTTGCGAAAAAAGTTGGGACTTGTCTTCTGTGAATAGAATTTCTCGATTGGATTTTTGATGGGTTTGGGTTATCAATGAATGTGTGTTTGAAAGAGATTATGTCCTCTGAATGTTTGATTTTTATTTTGTCTTCGAGATTTCGTCTCTTTTGGTGATCTTCTTCAATAGATCGACATTGCTCAGGTAACGAAATACAGATTTTTAATGATGAAGAAGATGAAGACAATGGCAAATGTGTAAAAGTTGTCCATGTCTTCAAATTCTTATTCACATTTGTCTTTGTCTTCGTATACTTAGTAATATTTGTCCATGTCTTCAATTATTTTGTAGTGACTTATGTACAGGAAGCAATTGTTGTCCATGTCTTTAATTATTTTGTAGTGACTTATGTACATGAAGCAAGTTTTGTCCATGTCTTCAAATTCTTATTCACATTTGTCTTTGTCTTCAATTATTGTGTAGTGACTTATGTATACGAAGCAATTGTTGTCCATGTCTTCAAATTCTTATTCATATTTGTCGTTATCTTCGTATAATTATTAATATTTGTCCTTGTCTTCAATTATTTTGTAGTGACTTATGTACACGAAGCAATTGTTGTCCATGTCTTCAAATTCTTATTCACATTTGTCTTTGTCTTCGTATACTTATTAATATTTGTCTTTGTCTTCAATTATTGTGTAGTGACTTATGTACACGAAGCAATTGTTGTCCATGTCTTCAAATTCTTATTCACATTTGTCTTTGTCTTCAATTATTTTGTAGTGACTTATGTACACGAAGCAATTGTTGTCCATGTCTTCAAATTCTTATTCATATTTGTCTTTGTCTTCGTATAATTATTAACAGAAACACGAAATCCCAATTTCATAAAAAAAAAACGAAATCCCAATTTAACGATATGAGATACATATGTCCATATTCATACATATGTCCATGTCTCTATTCATACATATGTCCATGTCTCTGTAATGACATTGACAATGGACTGGTCGTCCTTGTCCTCTTACATGACAATAATGAGTTGTCTCTATCAGCTAAAAGACAAATATGCGTAATGTATGTATCTTCTTCAACATCTGATACACGAGTAAGTGAACTCAGATCTAAAATGATTTTTGGTAAATCAAATGCAAGATGTTACACGATTAAGTGAACTCAGAACTCAGATCGAAAATGACTTTTGTTAAATCAAATGCAAGATGAAGTGAATTACATAATTGCAAAGTCGTAATCTTTGTGAAAACTAGATATGATTTTCTCAGAATCTTCAATCCGAGATAATTACAATCAGATACGGCAGACGAGATTTTTAGTGTCTTCGTCTTTATCTTCGTCTTCAGAGCAAAATTTATAGCAAAATACTTGTCTTCGTCCTCGTCCTTGTCCTTGTCTTCGTCC
>OVAX01002024.1:0-35123 GCA_900406405.1 Lepidium africanum | reverse complement strand
TATTATTATTATTATTATTATTATTATTATTATTATTATTATTATTATTATTATTATCAAATCGAACGGTTTTTGAGTTTTTTTTTTCTTAAAGCCAAAAGAAATTATTAGTCAGAAGAAGCTAAATTTACAATTTCATTCTTGGTTGTACAGATATTGCTTCGATCGAACTTCAATAACGTTAAACATCATGAAAATTTAAAGGATCTTTGAGGACTAAAAAAAATAGTGTGTTGTATATCTCATTATACATATATCTCATTGAATGGTATCATTTTTTTAACGTTTTGCCGAATACATTACATTCTTATCATAGTAACTCGTACGGAATTATGTTAGAAAATAATAAACGATCAATTTAAATTATTACAAAGGTAGAACTACAATTATAGGGTTTTTTTTGGCGTTTTGTTATACACATGTTTTTACTATTTAGGTTTTGAAACACTACTTTTTGAAAATATGATTACAGTTAACAAAATTTCAAACAAAAGTTTTCTGCTATAAATTTGGCTTACAAAACTTTTTATCTTTGTTCAGAAAGAAAAGAAATAAACTACAAAATCATTTATGTTTTCTTAGTTGTGCGAGTGATTTAGATTCGGACCATGTGAGTTTTGGTTCTCTAGAGAAACCATCACATGTTATTGAGTATCCAAATTCCAAATAATAACTTTTAATATGGTTAGCTTTTAAACATATAAATCATACAAAAATGTTTAAAATATAAGAGAAAGGGTCAACACAAATATTTTGAAATTCACATCGAAAACCCTAAAACTAGGTAATATTCACAATATTGCGTAATTATCTTTAGTTCGAGATCTGATAATGAAGAACATGCAATGTAAAGTTTAAATTTTAAAACTCGTAATAAATAGGTATTGGAGTTGGGAATACTGGTACACTCAGTGGTGATTGGAATATCACTTGGAGCTTCACAAAGCCCAGAGGGTGCAAAAGCTCTTTTTGTTGCCTTAATGTTCCATCAATGCTTTGAAGGTCTTGGCCTTGGTGGTTGTATTGCTCAGGTACCTTCACTATTCATTCTATATATTCATTTATTTACCTAGACCCGAAATAGGACAAAATAGCCTTGTACATTCGTGTATTTGGTTCAAGATTAAGTTTAGATAGGAACCGATCGGTTCTGGTATTTCAAATAAAAGATTTTATACTTATATAGAGACTGAAAAAAAATTTTGGTTTGATTCTGATTTGGATCCACTCTATTTAATATTAGTTCCAAGTCGAAGATAGATACCCAAAAAATATCTGAAATATTTCATTCTATGGATTTTATTATGACATGTCCATCGAGAATTAACCTAGCTCTTGTAAACTAAGGGAGTGCATTATTAATGCATAGTTTTCAACTTTAATGTAATGTTTTTGCAGGGAAAATTCAAGTGTTGGTCGGTAACAGTAATGTCGACATTCTTTGCAATAACGACACCGATAGGAATCGCTGTCGGGATGGGAATAATGAATACATACGATGAGTCTTCAAAAACGGCTTTGATTGTTCAAGGAGTATTGAACGCTGCATCCGCTGGTATTCTCATTTACATGTCTTTAGTGGACCTTCTCGCAGCAGATTTCGTGCACCCTAAGATGCAATCTAATACTGGGCTTCAAATTATGGCTCATGTTTCTCTCTTTCTTGGTACTGGACTCATGTCTTTATTAGCCAAATGGGCTTGATTGGTCCTATTTCTACATTTTCAGTTTTGTTCATGGCTATTGTGAATTCTAATTTTTTGTTTTCTAATTTCTGAATTATTTCTTCTTAATTCCTCTTTTTAATTATATTATTGAGATCTCTGTTTTCTGGGTCATATTGTGTACTTTTTTTTTCATAAATATTTATGTATATTGATCTATGTCCCAGAAAAGTTATGAGCCTTGATTTGTTGCTTGATTGTATTGTGATAATATCTATATATATATATATATATATGTGTGTATATCTTAAAATCTCTTATGAATAGATTAGTAAGATATATAACTTACAACACAATCTTTAAAAACGACTCACTACACAATATTATGAACCTTCTAAAAAAAGGTACAATCCATATCATATATGTCCACGCTAAAATCAAAGTTTCAATCATGAAAATTAAGAATTTGATGAATTTTAGCTTGACATATATACATATACTAAAAAAAGCAAAAGAAAATGCTGTTGTCAGATTGTATTTTTTGGTATTTAGAGGATTTTTTTAGTGAAACTACAATTTACTGTAACTAATGAAAACATGAATAGTATTTTCCTCAAAATTTGCATATATATATATATATATATATATTATGTATGAAAAATTGAAACAAAATTTACTGCTAAAAATATTAACACTTGTTATATAAAAAAGGATGATAACAAACTTTTTCTAAAAAAAATATAAGTTTCCGATCAAAAAGATTTTTAACAGATTCATTAACATAAACAGTTTCTAAAACACTGAGTTTTTCTCAGTCTGGTGGTTAGGATGATACAGCTAATGACTATGGCAACTAGGGTTCGATTCCTCCCCTCTATGTAGTTGCTGGATGAAATAGGAATTTTAAGAGTTGGGCTAGGTTATGGATCGAGCCTTATTAAAAAAAACAGTTTCTAAAACATTTATTAACTTAATTTAACCTATAGCATTCAATAAACCTCAAAAAAAAAAAAAAAGTAAGAACACACCTTAAGTGAGCAGAAACTGTTTAATGGATTCTCATCACTTTCTTCAGTTATAAAACCATATGTATATAAATATTTCCACAATCCAAATATCACCAAACCCAAAAACTTACAAATAAACTTAGAACTCAATATCTTATTTCTTCTTCTGAATCTGTTTTTAATATAAGTTTGAAATGATATTCTCTCTTTGTCGTCATTGTTGCCGGTCCGATGTGGTGGATGGAAAAGAATCATGTGTGATTGATCAGAAACTGTTGACTTCTAATTCACGGAGACGGACTTGTGAGGATTCAACACGATGGCGACCATCTTTACATCCAATCTTAGAGGACGATACTTACAATGAGAATGAGAATGAGAGTCCCCGTTTGAAGTCGAAGGTCTCAATGGCACGAGCCAAATCAAAGGCCAAGAAAATTATTTCGTTTAGCTACAAACTTAAGAGAGCTTGGTAAGTCTCCTCATGTATTCACTCTTGCGTAATATTCATATTTTGATGTTTAAGAAAACAAATGTAAAATATATTTACTTTGTACATGATATGTCATTTTTAATATGTCGATAAAAATGATATTAAATATTTTTTGTTTGTTTAATAGGAACATTGCAGTATCGACGAATATTAGAGCCTCGCCAGGGTTGTCTCCTTGTCCGGTTATGAGTCGAATTCAATAATTTTTTACCTCTCTACAATGAGACAGAAATTGCATATAATGTAAATTCATCATTTTCTTATATTTTCGTTTATTAAACTATTGTTATGATTTTTAGCATGTTTGGAGTTGAAAAAACTATCGTTTGATTTTAACATAATTATTCAGTAAGTTTTACGTTTCTGAACTCACCAGGACGAAGATCTATTTTTTGCCATTTAAATTTATAAAACTGTTAACATTTTTTTTATCGGATTGATACTTGCCATAAATTTGCTTAATAATTAATGAAATCCACTTGTGACAATATGATAAAACTAATTAAACTCAACCACAATATAAGTTCTTATCATTTATCATTTTCTCTCACCTTTTGAATTAACTATATATTATCAATACATTTGTTGTAATAATTAATATATTTTAATTTTATTTTTTTCTTACAAAGTAGTAATCGATCTTTCCCATTTTATCATTAGATGTTTTAGGTGAATACACACTTATTAAAAAAATTTAGCAATCTTTCAAAAAAAATTATTCAATATTATGATTTAATATAATTTGACCAATTATATAAGATATACTGCCAAAAAATAAATTAAATTTACATTACAAAACATCTTACAAAATGAAACAATAAAATATACCTAAAACATCTGATAAATTGGGCCAGATGGAGTATATAAAACACTAAAGACCTCTCAAAGACATAAATAGAAACCAAACCTCAACATGATCGAACCTTATAATTTTTTTAAGTTATTGAGTTTCAAATTATGTCTTCTCTATTCAATAAACGTCATCGTTCATACAGCTATGAGATTGAACATCATCCATCAATAATTGTACATTCTTATTCAGGGAAGTCTATTCGGTGGAGTCCCTCTTTATCTCCGATATTGGAAGATGATGAAACCGAGATTGACGTTCACCATTTTGTGACTGTCACGCAGGAGAAATCAAATATTAAGAACAAAACGTGGATCAACCTTTTCAAGAGATTCTGGTAATTAATTAAGTCGTGACCTCAATTTATCTCATATATAATTTGTTCATGGTAGTAGAATAAAATATTTGTGTTAGGTTATGATTTAGAAATCTTATGTGACGGATAGAGCATCACCACCAGAATTTATATTTCTTTTTTACGACATTTAAACCATAAATTGCAGAATTGTCTCTTGGTCAAAGCTTGATCGATCCAATTGTTGTTGACAAAAAAAAAACTAGAAGTTGGTAAATTGTTTACAAAGATTTTGTGTGGTTATAACAACTATATATGCTTTGTTATTCACTATCTATTTTTGTCTTTCTAACATAGCAGTAATTGGAGGAAGTGGTTTGATCCAGTGGTTACACGTTCATTTCTTAATTTTTTACTATCAGAAATTCAATTCTAAATAATTATGTAATTGCTGCATAACAAAATTTGGGTAATAAATTGACAAAACTTAATTTAATTGTTGATAAAAAAAACAGTCATTATTCGGATGTTTTCTTTAAGTAACATGTGATTTAAGTTTTGTTATAGACCTAGTTTTTAATATGTACCTCAAATAATCAACGTACTGTATAATTGATTTGAGAGTCTTACTGTATATAAGAGTCTTAAGTTGATCAAACAAAAAATATTCTTTACACTTATTGTAAATTGAAGAAGAGAATTTATGATTCTTTAACGAAGGAGTTAAGACATTGGCCATGCTTATTGGGTTGTATTATGCCCTACTTTTCTTCCTCCCCAACACAAAGAATCCAATCAGGTATATATATATACCAATAAAAATAATTACAGAAACTTGTATAGTATTATTATTATACACATAAAGAAAGATTAAATTAACAATCGATAAGTTCTATCAAATGAAATTCGCCATTTCATATGGACAAGATGAGACTTTATTGGCTTTGGTGCCAAAGTATGCACATGCATATCAATCATCTTTCTTCTATTTTCACACACACACACACACATATATATATGATTAACCAAAACGATTAAAGTTCTTGATCCATATTATATCTAAAAAAATTCATTTTGGGACGGAAACCAGCTTTTAGAACATTTCCAACAAAAAAACTTCATTTTGATTTGAGAGAACAATCTTCAAATGAGAGTATGAAGGTGGATAACTCCAGTAGTGGATCCTCAAATAATCTTCAATATTGATAAAAGTAAAAAATGATAAAATTTTATAAATAAAACTAGTTGATGACATATTTTAGCAAACAATCAACATATATTTAGTTATTTTAATTTATTTATAGTATTTATATGTGATATTTTTTTTTCACGATTTGATTTGTATATGTAAATTCATTCATTTTATATATATTTGATATATCAAAAATCAATTTATAGTGATAACAGTTTTTGTGCAGAAACGATATTTTTCAAACTTTGTTAATTTAAGATTTGAAGCATTACAATTTTCATATAAATTTTTTAAATCCATGTTATATAGGTTTTCAGACTCATATTTATTTACGTCCTTACACTCGAATTCATTTCATTTGTTAGACTCCCATTTATTTAAGGTTTTATACTCCAGTATATTTTCTTTTTGTTTTTTCATATTATATGGTCTTATTTTTAATTTTAGAATTTATATTTATTCAAAGTTATAATAAGTGGATTTAATAAATTTACAACTTATAATATTTAATAATGTTTTTGTAATATAACGAATTAGAGATATAATTTATAATTTTATTGGAATATGAAAATTAGAAAATAACTAATGATATTCGAGATATAATTCACATATAATTTCTAAAAATCATATTATGTAAATGATTTTTTATATATACCAGAATACAAACTACGATTATTTGAAGAAATTTTCTTATAAATCTTATAAATTATGTAATTATTTTACATGAATTATCAAAGTCAATAAAATTTCTTAGGTTTTATGGACTATATCATTAGTCCAAAAATATTCTAATTATTAAATTTTTTCAATAAATAGTCATTTCAGTTATTATTTATTAAATGTAATTGAAGATTATCTCAAATATTTTTCTTGTTTTATCTTATTATAAACTAAAAATAATAATATGATTAAAATTTAATTTTCTCATAATCTTTTCCTGGTATCAAATTTGTTACAATACTTCGTAGACCAAAATGAATAAATATAACACATTGTTTAAGTTAATGTTACGCTTTTATTATATAAAAGATATTGAAATTATTACATGCTAATTTAAACTTACGTATATTATTTAAACTTTAACTATTTGACCAAACTTACATATACAATACATTTATACTTAAGGATTTGTTGGAATTTCAATAATAAAAATTAAGGGCTTATTGAAGATGCTCTAATGCTAAACCTTTTTATTTATAAAATGAAACAAAAGTTAAACTTTTCAAAAAAATTTCTTTAAAACCAAATGAACTATTTTAGTATATAGTAGCGATATGTCACTAGAGACAACAATGTATTTGATTGAATCATATATTTTCACATCGTATTTATTCATCCTAGTCATATATAACTTTAATGTTTAAAATATCAATTCAAAATAAATTGTGATAAATTTTTCCTTGTCTGCAAATAGATCAACAAGAATTACTGAAATTGTAAACTTAACTAGTATTTGATATTCCACAACAATCATATACTTAACTATTTCACCACATGCAATTCACCACACAAAATTTGATTGTTAATAAAATGATTTATCCTTTTCAATAATAATATAATTTTATTATTCTTAAAATTGTATTCGAGCAAGCTAATTATTTAATCTTAGATATTAATTTATCAACAGTTGAATCGAAAAGATCAATTCATAAAATATTTTTTAATATATATCATGTAGTGAAAAAAATTGAATCCCTAATAATTCCTCTGTTTCGTAATAGATGATGTTTACGGTTTTTACACACAGATTAAAGAATCATTTAATTTTTGATTTTTCCAACAAAAAGTATTGTTTTCCAATGTATTTAATAACTTTTCGACCAATTAGAAATCATTCTGCAGAATATAAATAGCCAAAACACATAAAAATGCAATTAATTTTACATTGAAAGTTGAAAACATCAAATAATTTGAAATAATATTTTTTTCCTAAAACATCATTTAAAATGAAACGGAAATGGAAGGAGTACAAAAATTATTAGCTAAACCACATTATAAGAACTCAACTAATCCTAGATATTATAATCTTGCTTCAATTATAAATCGTTATAGGTCTTATATCCTACTCTTAATTAAAGTTGCAAATATCCAACAGAAGAATATGTTTTTGTATTTTATAGTTCTTAAATCTCTTTTTCTCTTTTTCTTCCACACACTCATAACTTTACTTACTATTTCTATATATCAACCCATCTTATCTCAAAACATAATTTACTCTTTAGACTCCCCACTACCCATTTTCATTCCCTCCTCTAAGACAATATTCTCTTCTTCACAAAGAAGCCTCTCCTCTTTTTTCACACTATAAAATCTTATGTTCTCAAAGTAACTTCAATATATAAAACTAAATCCTAGCTATTAGATAGAGGGGTAAAAATGGCCAAGATTGGAGGTATTCTAGTTTGCTTAGTCATTGTAGGCTTAGATATAGGTGCTGCAATCCTCGGAATACAAGCAGAAGTCGCCCAAAATCAGGTATTATACATCTATACATATAAACTTTTTTGAAGTACTATGCAAATTTGTTTATATCAAATGTAAGGATGTACACATGCTAAAACAATTTTGTTGGAAATGTGAATGCAGGTGAAGCACATGAGGCTATGGTTATTTGAGTGCAGAGAGCCGAGCCAGGACGCGTTCAGGCTCGGACTAGGTGCAGCTGCGATATTAGTAATGGCTCATGTCCTCCTTAACTTGGTTGGAGGTTGTCTTTGTATTTGCTCTCAAGACGAGTTTGAAAGATCTTCTACCACTAGACAAATCTCCATGGCTTCTCTCGTCCTCACTTGGTATGTTAATGCAAATTCATATTGTGGCTTAGTAGAGTATAACACGTGGCGGGATTTGATTAGATGGTGTGATTGAATACAGGATTGTATTTGCTGTTGGATTTGGGAGTATAGTGATTGGGACAATGGCTAATAGTAAGTCAAGATCTTCTTGTGGATTCACACATCACCATTTTCTCTCCATTGGAGGGATTTTGTGTTTCCTTCATGCCCTTTTCTCTGTTGCTTATTACGTTTCTGCCACTGCGACCAAAAGTGAAGGTGCAAAGTGACAAACTCTCACGATAAATGATGCAAGAGGTGGGTCCTTGTCCTTGACTATATTCCAGTGAATTAATATATAAATATTTAACAGAGTTTCATGTATTTTTTTCTTATTTTGAATCGTTTCACTTATTTCAAAGTCACTTTTGTAATTTGGAAAGCCGTGTCAATTCAAGAAAATGAGAAGCTTTTTATGTCACGCTCTGTCTTTGCATGTGGGGTTAACATTAACTATTGATAATGACGTTTGGTGGAATCTTTTCTTTGCTTCTTCTTCATATGAATTCACACACACACCTATGTGAAACCTTGTCACGGGATTTTATAAACTAATTAAATTCACAACATATGTAATTGTCATTCAGATGAATTATTTACCTATATATATTTATCATATCTCAAATTTACATATTTTATCTTACGAATATGACAGAGTCTATAGATATTTCTAAAGCAAATTGTCTAGGACTTGTTCCTTGAAAATGTGTTTCGCAATAGAGACAGAACACTTTCAAAGGGTCTAATACTCATGTCTGTCTCTTCCAGCCATGGAAATAGATCAATTGGTTCTGTTTCTTCCATAACCTTCTCCAATGATTCATCGTTTTTTGATCTTTCCAACGGAAACAGTTCGTGATTGTACATTTCAGGTTCTGAACAATACTCCTGAAACATTAAACAAAACACACAACTTAAAAAAAAAACACAATGTAAATGAAACTTGAAGCAGAGAAAAGTTCTCAAAGAGAGTTACTTGGTTCGCATGCATTCGTTTTATGAACATCTTGAACGTTGAGAAATTCGGTTCGCTGAGAAGTTTATCAGATAACCGGAGATATGTAAACCCAAACATCCTCGGTTTACCATCTTGGTTAATCCCTTTAGGCCTTGCGTTTAGTATAATCTGATTATATCCATTTCTATCGTATCTCGGAAGTGCGTTTTCTCCCGCAACTTCGATCCCTTCTCTCCATCCACAGCTCAAAACCTTCATAACTCAACCATTACCAAAATCAGTCTTAAGTAATTTCACAAACACAAAAGTAATCAATTTACTTACTTGTTGAACAAGCTCTTGAGGACCACTCTTAGCTCTTGTTGGCTGCTCTGTGTTCCTCATCTCTAGACAAGTGAAATTCAAGATTGCATGATGTCTTTGCATCATTTTCGCTATCGCACGATACCCATCTCTGGTTTTCAGATTGTAATAACCTGCTGTAAGTTCAGCAGCATGACTTTCAGTCTTGTACCACCAATGGATTCCAGAGACCTGAATATATAAGAACATTACACATTGAATATACAATCATAAATATGCATTAACATTATTAACCCTATAAGATTTTGATTTACTTTTGCTGCTAACTTGAGTTTACACCCACTAAACACTTTATTAGCTTCATTGAGAATCTGATCACCATGGAGAAGTAACTTTCTGGAGTACCATGACAAAAAGAATTTTCCTTCTTCCGTAAGGTAAGTCCCATTCGAGTACTCGAAAAACTCGGTTTCTTCTGGAATATTGTTGTATTCTCCTGCGTTTTCTGGAAGTTTCCATTCCGGATGTCCAATTCCTTTAACTTCTTCTTCATAGTCTGATCTTAGATACTTGTCATAACACTGTGGGACTTAGAGAAAACAAATTATGACAAGAAGTCTTTAACTTATAATTCCAAAAATCTTCTATTTTCTTACTTGAAATTCTCCGATTCCCGGGAAAACCCATCCTTGAGTCTCGTTGTAAGAAGGATATCTAAGTTCTCCAGCAGGACCAAGCCCTACTTCAATGTCTATTATAACTCCAGAGCTAATGAAATCATCCATGGTGTCTCTAAAGCTCTTCATGTAGTCTCTGTACATCTAGAAACAGAGCAGAGATTAAACCGAAACCGATTTTTCTAGGGTGTTATTTTAATTCAAGAGTTTATCATATACCTCAACAGCTGTTCTTCCTCTGAAAAGAGACAAGTTATCAACAGAGAGAGACAAACACTCTTTGTTTCTATTACCACTCTTGTTAGTATAGAAGATATCTGGATTCGAATCTCCGATTTCAAGTACCCATCTCGGTATGGGAATGTTAACATCGTCTCCTATGTTCCCTCCACATCTATGAAATGACATTATAGCTTGTAATTTCAGTCCAACGCTTTGTACGATCTCAAACAAGTTTCTGTAAGCACTCCATTGGTATTGCTTTGGTCCTTTTGATTCAACGATTCCCCACCATACATCAACCATCACTCCATCTACTTGACTCTCTTTCAGTTTCTTTAGCTGTTTCTTCAGATTCTCTTCGTTTTCCAGAACGTTATCGTTAGTGATGACTCCAAGTTGGAGCATGACATAGACAGGAACATAGTTGGCCAACAATTTGTCGTCATATGTTTTCGCATCGAACTCTTTCACCTGTGTTTCATGGTGCATGATTCGGAAACACAAAACTAGAGAGTAATCTAGCAGAATTTCGAAAGATTATTGTCATAGCTAACCTTTGGCTCTGTTGTAGAAGAAGCAGTGGCTTGAGGCGTTCTTATAGATCCATCTTTGATTGAGAATCTCCATTGGACTCGTTTTATGCTTTCTTCAGTATTAACAAAAATGGAAGATCCTTTGTGGAGATTTCTTCCGTTGATTAGATTAGGGTTCATCATTCCTAATACGCTTGTCATGGTACCTTGCACTTGAAGGAACTCCAAATATTCTCTAGTTGATCAATAATGATCAGACGCATTTTCTTTCTGTTTTCTATATTATTTTTCTGTGATATTAAATTTGCTAATTCTCTGGCGCGTTCGTATGCTATCAACAAAACGTGGCCATGATTTTCTTGCCCAATTGTTTTTGTTTTTTTGTCTATTCCTGATTTTGTTACCTGATTTCGATTTTCTCTCATTTCTTTGCAACTTTAGTTATGAAAATTTTTCATAATTTTTTAAAATTTCTTAAACATTAGCTTTCAAATTGTTTATTTTCTGATGTACATTATTTATTTACACTAATTTTTTTTCTTTTTAAGTGGAAAATAAAATTAGTGGAGTACCATTGATTTTTAGAAAAAATAAATCTAAATAATAATGCTCTATTTTTGCTTTCATTTTTATAAAAGCTATACAATTAAAAGTGTTTAATAGTCATTGTTGTAAGTGCATAAATATTTTATAAAAAAAATATCATTAATATAGTAGATGAGAAAATAAACGGATTTACAGTGGTAAATCGATAGAAGAACACCGAAAAAAACAACAACACTCATATACAATACAAAAGTAAGTAAACAGAAACAACGATTTCCATTAGCAAACAAATCCGTCTCCACTTAAAAGAAGAAAACACTTAGAACAAATGAAGCATCATAGCGATCATGAATCCAAATCCCAAAACAAGTGTTTTTGCGGCGGAGGAGTCAACCGGAGAAGTGCCTGCACCGGAAAGATCAGCCGTTGCGCCCGTAGTAGTAGAAGGAAAAGTCCCAACAGTTTTAGTGGATGTGCTGCTAGAGCTACCTGGTGAGCCTGGGAACAACGGTAGAGAAGTCCCCACTACAGCCGCCGGAGAAAGTGCCGGAGAAACTGCTGGAATGATAGGCAGAGAGGAGGAAGGAAGAGGAGTAGACGAAGATGGAGAGAGAGCAGGGACGGGGTTAAGAGGTAACAGAGGTTGTATAGGTAGAACAGAAGAAGGTGAAGGCGCGTTTAGAGATGGGACTGCGTTTGGAAGTGGTGCGGTTGCGGTTGGTGCAGCTGGTGAGGTTGCGGCTGCGGTTGGAAGTACGTTTACTTCGAGTTTCATCCCTTGGCTACAATGTCCTGGCATTCCACAAATGAAGTACCTACAAAAGTTCGATCAAAAATTCATGACTAAGTATATCATCAATATGGTATTGACTTGTATGTGAAGATGAATGAACCTTTTTCCAGGAGTAGTGAGAGGAACAATGGAGTTTCCATTAGCGAATGTTATAAGTGGTTTAACAGCTTGACAGCTATCGAATTCTGGTTTTGTGACTTCAAGGACATTGTGGAACGCAGAAGGATAGGTGAAAACTGTTTGGAGCAAAAAAAAAAACAGAGCATTGCTTTAAGTCTTTGATGAATATTGAACAAAAATTTAATATAGAGATGTGTGATGAATTTTACCAAGATTGTCTCCAACAGCAAATGTTTGTGCTCCAGACCACGTTCGAAGACTAGCTCCCACATTCCAACCACTAGGACCACCAATGATATGGTCTGTAGCTACTGTTAAACCACAAAGTGTAGTCGCTAGGACCAAGATTACGATCAGCAGTCCTCTAGATGCCATTTTTCTTCCTTGTTTTTTCTTTTTTTTNNTTTTTTTTTTCTTTTTTTTTTTTTTTTTGGGGGGGGGGGGGAAATTAACAACAACGAATTGAAAGATAGATAAATAGTTGATGATGTTTTGTGCTTCTTATTTGGTTCAAATATATGTGTGTATATATAGGAGTTAAAAGAAGAAGAAATGCTGCAGAAGAATCTTTTGTGATAAGAGTTGGTAAATAATTAAATTTTGTTTGCATCTGTAGAGAGTTAGTATTTATGTTGGATCAAGTAATAAACTAATATGTTTTGTTTCACCAAATCCACTAGAATACCAGACAATGTTCTTGGTACTACAGTTGTCCATAAAAAACGGTTTGGTTGCACCTAAAGCAAAAGCTCTTCTTGTGCTTTTTAAGCTAGCTGTTTCTTACAAGAACAGGTGAAGTTTGTATAAATTCATGAAAAAGAGCCTAACAAAGTCACACATCTTCCTGTACATTTTAGAGCCGTGTAGTATCCCTGTGCATTGGAAGTTACAAGTTACAGTATATAGGTAACAGTGCTTTGTATGTGTTATTTCAAAACTTTCCAGAACTCAGCACACAAAGAGAAGAAAACATTATATAGTATTCTATACGTTGGTGTTGCGACTATGAGGAAGTAATTTCTCCTGTTCGCTATTGATATCTTTTTGAAGTGAGTTTGGATTCGATTGATGAGAAGTATGCTTGGGATGGTTGATTTTGTACCAAACGTTCTCTATACGGAAAAACGCCCATTGGAATCGCCTATATATCTCCAAGGCAGTGATGATGAATACTGTAATGTAATTGTTACGGACATGAGCTGATAACTTGTATGTCCATGTACACCTTAGTACCAGATTGCTTCCGATTACCCAAACATACACCTGCAAAAACTCACACCATTGACTTGCAATTCCAAGATGATTCAGACACATTTAGCTAGCTTCAAAGATCATGCAGAATGATTAGAAGAATTAATGAAATCAAGAAACTTCTATTTTACCCAGCGGCGTCCACATAGCAAATGGGAGAAAAGATCTGGTCTTTTGAATTTGAATATCTGAGTGAAGACACTACAAGCAAAGCAGAGGTAAGAAATCAAACTGACAAGTGAATAAAAGTTGGAGAAGTCTGTTTTCGACTAACTGTACCTTAGATCCCAATCACGTAATATATCCCAAAAGAAAGAGTAGAAAGTGTTAGCTACACCAAAGACGACCCACGCCGGCTGAATGGAGTAAGTCCATGTATCTGGATTGACGAAATACTTGAGGGCTGAAAGAAAGATGACAGGCACCGCCGTTGAATATTTCCCAGCTGAAAGAAAAAAAGGATCAAGAGAGAATGTGAGAAATCCAGGCAAAGTCAAAGCCAAACACAAAAAGAACCGGTTTTATTTTACAAAAGGAAATGTCTTGGATTTGGGACTATTACCATTCCACATGTTTGCAATTTCCTTACTATCTTTGTACTGACGAATGCATTGGAACAGCCGGAAAAGATAAGGTAGAACAAGAACAAAAGGAATTGCAGCAGAATGACTCCCGCATACTGAATCGGCTTCAAACCATGCAATAGTAGCCACCTACAATGGATCTATCAGATTCACTGAATATGGTATGGATAATACAGCCACCAGGAAGATGGAAATACACTGACCTGTCGATGGACCATACGACATATTGAACGTTCTATATCAGATAAAACCTACACAAGAAATTTGTTGTTGTTCAACAATTGCATTCAACATGCATAGAAAGAGAAACGAGAGTCTGTTTGGCAAACAGTTACCTTTGACAAAGAAGTCAGAATATCAGCCACAAAGAAGTCCGAAAAAGTCACTGTCTGTTTGTGATAACACCAAATGAAAGTTAGATAGCAGATCTTCAACAAAAGAAAAATATTACTCCTTTACCTTGACTGGGAAGAGTATTCGCCAAATCGTCCAAAGCAAGTAGTAGCGAGACGACATGTAGAAGATATTGAAAGGAATTACTAGAATAATCACAGCTGATAAATACAGAGCCACCTGGAAACATCCGAAAAAAAAATTACTCTGTGAACAAAAAAATCAAAAGCTCTTAGAACAACTTTAAGAGAAGATGCATCTATTACACTGGTTGAGATGCAGCCAACTTTACATCTCCGTGCGAGTATAGATACAGATATGCAGTCATGCTAGCCAATATAATTGTTGTCATCCACCTGGCACACTATGAACATGGACTTTGTAAATGTAATCAAATCATAGATATATACATATGATCTAACTGAAAATTGTATACCTTCCATATCTCTTTGTGACTAAGATGATCTGGTCCTAAATAAAAGATTGCTGCATAATCGACTCCAGACCGAGAAAAAACCCACAAATTAACACCCCACAGCCAGACCATCAATGTCTGAACAAAATAGCATATTTTAGGGAACACATGTAAAGAATTTGACTGACTAATTAGAGAAGAAAAGTAACTTACAATGAGAAGGAGAGGGTTATAATACAAAAATGTTTCATAAAAGAACAGTTCTCGTGAGTCTATTCCCATATTCATTACCGATTCCCATCCAATCTGCAAGATTTTAACACGAATGTTGATTGCTAAGATTGTATAATTGAACAATGGATGTAAATCACAAGCTACAATCCAACCTTTCCACAAACATAAAGACCACCAATATATAGAGCAACCTGGAAAAATTAAGATTGTAGATCTAATATCAGCTGGTTAGATGATATAAAAGAAAGAACGAAATTCTTTTTGATACAATATAACCAGCGAGCATCTAAGGAACCAAACAAGAGGGCTTCTTCTACACATCATTATACATACTACAAAATCAAACTCTACAGAAAATTCAGGAGGTTTTAAGTAAATGAACAAAAACCTTGAGACTTTGAAGGAATATAGGAGTTCTCAATTTCGCGAATGTACTCAGAAGCATACTAACGCCCTTTTGAATCATTTGCTCCTGTATAATACAAACCATCCAGTAAAAACGTAATCTTAGTCACAGTATTACAGTACTTTCTCTCAGAACTAAATTTTCTACTAGCCAAAGATGAATGAACAGAAAGAGAAATTACTAACCACGATTAGTGATAATGAGTCTACTTCCAGATATGCGTAAGTGAGGATTATTCACAGACACAAACATAGATGCCAAAAGCAAAACCTTTCTACACCAAGAAGCTCTTTGCAACCAAAACTGTATTTGTATTTCTCTGTCTCCTTTTTCTTCTCAAACTAATCACAAAAAAGCAGAACCTAACTCTTAGGAATTTTCATTAAACTACAGTATAAAACCCTGAAAGCGACGACTTTCCAAGGAAGAAGGAAACAAATGGTACCTTCCAAATTAAGAAACTCTTCCGATTTGCTTCCTCGTAAAGAAGGCGTAACACTGCGCTCAACATGAAAGTAAAACCCAGTTTCAAATTAAGCCCTTTCCAAAACAAAACAAGTGCATAGGAATAATGCTAAATCCCAATCGGCAGAATCGGTTTTAAGCCAGAGAATAAGAATCAGTTAAACCCATAATTTCTGGTATCAAAGATTCAATCTGAATCACAAAAAAGTTGACGGCTTTAAAGCGACTAAGACCCTCAAAATCGGAGATGAGAATAAAAACCCTCATTTTGTATTTTAGCGGAAATTAATAACATAAACTCGCATTAAGAAAAGCTCTTTAATTACCCTCAAAATGTGGGAATGCACATAGAAGTTACTAAAGAAAATTCATAGCACACCAAATAGTACTTACGTTATAAGAAGTTAGGAAGACTAATGCAAACCCAGAAAATGAACAAGTCCACCAATCGTTTTGGATTCCTCTCTGAGAGAGAATGAGTTTAGATGGGAAAGAGGTCGGAGAAAAGGAAACGTTAATGATTAATTATTTAATTAATAGCAAATGACAGCGAGAGAGATGAGCAAATCGAACGTGTTTTTTGGTTAAATGTAAAAGAAATGTTCTTGTTTTGGTCAACGTATTATGTATCTAATTGACTTTAACAAGCCAAAATCTCCTAATCGTAATATCTGATTTGAGCGAAAATCTTTTACCAATCACAAAAGCAATTGAAAATTGGATATTTAAACTTTTTTTTTTGTCAATGACAATATCGGATTTATAATGAAACTCTTTTTAATACTATACTAGGATTATACAATGCTATAGTATGGAATTTGACTATTTTTTCAATCCGTGTTCATTTAGATTTTTAGACATGTCAACATCCGTCATTATATTTTGAATATTGTTTTCGAAATGTTATTTTAGAGGTCTGAAACTCAAACTGAAATCAACCTGAATTTAAGAACCAGATCCAACACAATATCCTAATGGGTTTTAAATCTATATATCTTACAAACATAACCAAACATGAATTGGAACCAAATTAAGAATCAAATTTTAGTTTTTAAGAGTTTTTCTAATAATTTTTTCTTCAATTTGGAATTTTATATAAAAATATTCGAACACGAACTCGATCTATACTGAACTGAAATGTTTTTTTGCATCCTGTGTTGTATTGGTCTTGCAGCTATATATTAGAATAAGAAAGAGATCGGAGGTATTTGGCCCCCAAAAGGCCCTCTATCATCTTCTATCTAGTAGACTTGGTTCGAAAAATAAAAATACCCGAATAAGTATACCGAATTAGATGAATCGAACTCGACAATATACCAGAATGGATTCTAAATATATGTACCTGGAAAACAGTATCCAAACTCGAACTGAAACCGAGTTGTACCGACATTTTTTTTTTGATTAAGTTTTAGTTTTTAGAGTTTTTTCTAGTAAATCATTATTAAATTTTGAATTTTTATATAAAAATTTGTAACAAAACTACTTTAAACCTATTTTTAAGGGTTGTTATGAACTTTAGGTTAATTTTATCGTAAAGTTTAAAACATAATATAAATGAAATTGTCTTCTACTTTAATATATAAGATTAACGTAGAACAAATATAACTTTTTTCGAATCAAATTAATGAAGAAAAAGCAGCATATATTAAAAGAATTTTTCCATAAAAAATAAAATAAGTACTAGTTTTTAAAATTATTTTTTCTACCCTAATTTCTTATTTTTAAAACAATTTTGATCAAGTCTTCTGCTTATCTTTTCTTGTTAATAAATTTGTAACACTTTGTGTCACCAATCAGATTAATATTATAAGATTTCATTTTCAAGATATATTACCAAAAAATTGATAAATATGCCTCCAGCCTATAGCTCTATATAATTCTTGACAGGCATCTACTTTATTAATACTCTTTTGTTTTATAGTTGATGTTTTAGGCATTTCACACATATTAAGGAATTATTAATTTTTTTTTCTAAACAAAATATATTTATCACAAATTCCAAAATAGTTTAACCAATCACAAATCAATCTGCAAAATTTAAAGAGTCAAAAATATCAAAAGTGCAATAAATTTTGCATAGAAATCTTAAAACATCAATTAAAGAAATAATATTTTTAAAAAACATCAACTAATAAAGCCGAGGACAGGTGGTCCAGTGGTAGTGACCACTTTACAAATCCTCAGGCACCCGGGTTCGAGTCTTCCCTGGTGCAAGAAAAAGGAAGAAAGGAATTTAGAGTTTGGGTTTTGGCTACAGATCGGATCTTGTCAATTCGTTGACAAAAAAAAATCAACTAATAAAGAACAGAGTGAATACAAAGTTCACATAAACCTTAATCTTTGAGAATGAAAATCAGTAGTGTATTTTATTAGTGTTTTTGAAAAATTGATTAAAAGTTAAATGCCACAACATTATACATTAGGAATGAAAAAACAAAAGCAGCTAGAATTCCATAGGTTAATAGATTCCATAATGAAAAGTTTTCTTTTCCATCCTAAAACCATCTTTAGTAACTCGATTTGTTTGGCAGAATTACGCCAAACATATATATAATGGTGGATGAGATATATAACAATTGAGAAAAATGTCATTTTAATATTGGAATAAATTCAATTCTGTTTAAAATATTATCTTTAATATTTTAAATTGATAAATTAAGTTTATTTTTGAAAGAAAAGAGCAAATCAAGTTTAAGGGTTCCTCAAAACGAAAATAAGAAGAGAATCAAACTTTCAAAAACTATTTTGGCTTTCGATTTCAGAGTTAATTTTGATTTGAGGTTCACGAAAAGTTAAGTTGAAGATTTTTTCAAAAGTCAACAAAAAATTGAAAATTTAATCAATTATATCCAAAGTTCAATGTTTAACTAACAATTTTTGCAACTTCTAATATTAAAATGACATTTTTCCCTATAACAATTTGTGAGAACAGAATAACATAATTATTCTTTAACCAAAAAATAGACAAATAATTATACTCAAAAATAATTAAAACCACAATGTATTAATGGAGAAAAATAAAAGACATTGCTGTTTATATTTTCAGAAAACTATAAAAATATTCAATTAGTCAATTCCTATTTGAAAAATTATACGTAAAAAAAAAAGTCAATGGCAACACAATTATATATTGGTTTAAGGATAGGATAATACAGAATATGCATACGTCTTTAATATTTTTCTTTTGTATATTGTACGAATAACTCGATTAAAATGATGTACGATTGACCAAAAAAATGAGAATGACTCAAAATTCTATATCCATAACCATAAGAATAAGACGCATACAAATCGAGAATAAGTCTAATAATATTGTTTATTTATTTTAATGTAGAAAAAATTATTTCGGAGGTGGTCGGTCAGATTGACGAGTATTTGCCAAAAAAAATTCATTAATAGATACATATTTTATTGCCAAAAATCTCCTGCGTAAATACAATCGACCTTATGCATATGTTATAATGGAGAACTGCAGAGAATCGATATTTATCTGAACTAAACTAGGATCAGTTTATGTTAGTTTTTGGTCAGTACATGTTTTGCTCGAAATTTTTTTACCTGTTTGCTTGTAATGTACAAGATCAATTTTTTTTGTTGGTCAACATGTACAAGATCATTTTAATAAATATATTCTCCCTTGACAGCAAAAAAATACAACCAACAAAACTCAACACTATTTATTTATGTTCATAAAAGGGCTTTCTATTTAAGTTGAAAAGAGAAAAATAGAGTCCAAAAGGATGTTAGTGAGGTGAGCCCAATAAACCATTTAAGCCTTTAATGCAAAAAGAATGAACCCATCTATAGTTACTCCTATGACCCCTTCCCTTAATCAACTATCTCATTGCACATCCAATTCATTTTCCAACTTAATTTGTGGATAAGCTATATTCTTTTTTTTTTCTTTCATCTAATTCATATTAGATTTAAAGGATTAAAAACATCCGAGAACTACATTAGACCATATAGAAAAACAGGGATGCATCAATCCTACATAACAAAAAGGATGAGAAGATAGCAATCCCAAGATAAAACTAAATTTACAACAGTGAATCAAGTTTTTCATACGACCTAAAAAGATCCCATACAAAATTCTCGTCGAAGACGGGCTTATGGACGATGACTTGAAAACACAGACTGGCTTTCTCTAAAGATGATGATACTCTTTCTTTGAACTTGCCTATGTTAAGGATATCCGAATGAGCTAGGTTCTAAGGAACAACTCAAATAGCCAATGGATAATCGATAACTGCAGAATACAATCCAATCTAGAGACTAAAACAGATTCAACCAAACACTAGGAGAAAGACGTTCCTAAACTATAAGCTCCATCCAAACTTAACCATGATTATATGAAGGAAGAGAAGTCTAACTAAGCCAAAACAACTATTTAATCGAAAGGATAATTAAATAAGCTTAAGCAACACCTAAAAAGCATCATCGCAAGGGCAAAAGTGGTTCAATTACTAAGATCTATACTTAGAGAGTCATCACCTAGAGATTCTGTTGGTCAAAGATAGAAAAGCCAGCGATGAACCATACGGTAAACATGACAACAAAAGAGATAGCGAGAACTTCCGGTCCATTAGCGAAAGCAAGGAAGAGACACCGACGAAACGAGATCCACCCATCAACAGGCCAACGCTTCACTGTCAAGACTAAGAGGCACACAACCTAATCTTAATATAAATCTGGACACCACCACAAAACCGCCCAAGCAAAGTCCTAATCGAAGGAAACAAAGAGGAGCTAGGCCGACTCTGGTGCTAAAGAAGTCACCGACCACCGACCTAGGAGGAAAAATCACTGATGAGAACTTAGGGTTTGACGGCAAAAGCTATGAAACCCAGCGAGAGAATATCTAATTGTTCCAAGTCGGCAATCATCACGTGGATAAGTTATATTCATTCAACTATATAATTATCAATTATATAATAAAATAAAAGCATTTTAAAGATTTTCCTTGGAGACAACTTTATTTACAATAAATGTCATTAAAAATTTATTTAAAATATACCATAGTCTCGAAAATTTAGTGAAGTAATTACCTTAATTTTAATCATATACATTGGCTATGAATAGAAGAACAATTTTTGGTTTTGTTTTTAGTTTTTAGATTTTAGTTTTTAGATTTTAGATTTTGGTTTTTGTTTTCAAAATCTGAAAAAATAGTTTTTGGTTTTTAGAAATTTTAACGTTGAAAATCCAGAAACTAGTTTTTGAAGTTTATAAAAAAATCAAAAAGCCAAAAACTTGAATGGTAGCCTCCAATCAAAAACCACTTTTAAACTTGTGAAAAAATTATTTTATCAAAATCATGATTTGTTAAAAACCTAGTTTTTGAAAAGCAAAAACCAAAAACTGGTTGAAAAACTGATGCCATTCAACCTCATTACATTCTATTTTATTATTGTATACCTACATTGAATTTTCCCAATATTTTATACATAATTCATCCGAAATTCTTATTATAGAATATTATCAGAAAATCTTTAACAATTTCCTATCTTTATGACCAATTATAATTTTTTTCCTTCAATAACCATAAAATATCCTAATTTTTGGAATTTCAATTTTAATATTTAAATTTTTTTTAACTTTATATAATAATTCTTTCGAATTTATATTTTAAAATTTCTGAATTTCAATTTTTAATTTCCTTAAAATCATACATGGAATAACTCTTTGTTTTGAATATCATATAACTAATTTTTGGTCGAATTTAAGTACCATTATATAAATATATTACATAAATCCATCTTTAAATTTTGTAATCTTGTTTCATAACCAATTTGGAAACAAACTTTTTAATCTCGGTGAATGAATGTACATGTAACTTTTGACATTTCATTGTTTATAATTGGAAGATTCCAAGACCATCTATCATATCAGATATTTCTCATATTATTAAATATTCTTATTCTAACTTGCTAATAATATCTACAATTTGAAATTCAAAATATAAATTTTCTATAATTATTAAATCTTATGGATTAAATATAGAAAATTGTCAATTTAAATAGATACTATCAAGCTTAATATATTTTCGAATTAATGTTAAATATACGGTAAACTATCATTTTTAAATCAACAAAACCCTAATTATCTTCCTATAAAAGCAACTCTCACATATCATTCATCATCAAATAAATTTGTACTTCATAACCAGAAATATTGGATTAGTTTGAAATCAATATTTTTGGTCCAAGTTACCCTATATATGAACCGATCCGAATTAGATTATACTTCGGTTTCTTTTGGTTGAATAATAATATTATGTAAATAATATCAGATCTGACTCAACCCCTAATATCTGAAATCGCAAGCCTAATAGCAACGTAATTTATTTCCAAAATATTTATATTGAATATAGATTATATGGAGAATCTGATGTTTTTAAGTAGGTGACTGTACCGCGTCTAGCACAAAGGGGGTTAAATCTGAAATTCTGATTAAAGAGGGGGGGAACAGGCAAAGACTCTTGAGAATTCGAAGGGAAGAAGTATATTGTCAATGAAGTAAAGATGATTACTGAATAGGGTTTATTAGCTTGATGTGTATGTCAAAAAGCTGATCGTTTGTCCTAAGAACCTGCTCCTCTATTTATATATCATAGAGGCGGTTACAAAGAGGAAATATTACAATTGTTCAGATATGCTCTTATCTATAAGATCTTAGCTAGATTTTCAGAAATTTTCCATGTCGGAATAGGAGAATTTCCATTTCTTTGCTTGATGACATGTCGTCCGACTCCCTTCAAGCCTAGCGCGCTTTCGAGAAGGAATTCTACCGAATAGATCGAAGATATCCGAGTTAACACTTCGATAATCATGTCGAGTTCGTGACTTAAAATATTCGCCCATTGTTTCTTGTGGACTGAAGTAGGATCTCAGATCCACCTCCAACAATTGTCCCCCCCAGACTCGGAAAGTTATAGCAGAATTTCCGAGTCGAAAAGTTTACCTACTTCTGGAATTTTCGGTCCACGTGTCAGCCTGCGATTGGGTTATTCCAGTGGTCGCCTAGGTTTTCTATGAGCCATCATTTTGCGCTGATTCGACTTCTGCTATACCTCTATAAACACCGCTCCATTTTCATTATTTTGTTTACTTTCATCCGAGATTAACGAGGTAACATCCGTCTATTCTTTCTCTCTCTACTTACTTTGCCGAGTACTTTATTTCTTCTTTTATAAAGTATCACAGAATATGGAAAGGATAGATCTGAGCCTAGTTCCAAGAATTTCGACTCTGGTTCTTCTTCCACTTCTACTAGTAGTAGAACTCATGATAATGTAGAGATGTAAGTTTTGGATAGTCCTAGTAGTGATTTAGATGATTGGTATGATGGGCTCAACATCAGACCATCAATTATTAATTCAAGGAGATTAGAAAAACTCTACTCCTCATGTCCCGAGATGGAGGGAGTCACCATTAAATCCCTGATTCTTGATTCTCGACCTTGGATTCCTCCGGATGGTTATATTGCTATTTATGACTGGTGGTTTACATAAACCAAGATGTAGTTTCCAATTCCGGATCTTCTTGCTAGATATTGCTACGCTTTGAGGATCGCGATGATGCAACTCGGAGTTTCCGGAATTGCGAATATTGTTGGAGTTTTGATTCTTGGTAGTGAGGCGGGAGTTGATGTCTCAACTCGGCTCTTTGAGGATATGACAGACTTTTGTGAGGTCAAGGCCTTGGAAGGGATATTCTTTGCCAGGGATAAATCTGGCTTTTGTTTTTAAGATGACCCGACTTCGAAAGTTAAGGGTTGGAAGAATCGTTATTTTTTTGTTCGTCTCGACGAAATTTTTGGTCCATAGAGATATCTGGAGTTTCTGACTCCTTGGGCAAGGACACCCGGTAGACTTCAGGTGTTTTGATGCTCCAATATTCCTTGTTTTCTGGATACTTACATTTGCTCCTTTCGTTTTGTAGTGAGGCATCCATCGTCATCTGTATGCCCTCTTCTTAGTAACCATTAGGAACTGCTGGATAGACTCTTTAGCATTTATCGACTTAGCTGGAAATCTTTACTAGACGACCTGCTAGAGAAAATAGCTTCCCGCTACTCCAGGGGTAAGTTGTTTTTATATTATACGAAGGACTGATATCCTAAGCTTCACTTTGATCCATAAATTTTGTTTCCATTTCTTCATGAGTTCTTCAAATCGACATGGGGGTTGGTAATTTTGCCATGTCCAATGTCTTTGATGGTTTGGATGCTATCTACTAGGATGTCCCGTCTTCCCCTGCTGAAGTCGGTACTCTTTGATTTTCTGACTCGGTCCTCAAAGAGGATCCGACTGCCGAGGTGTAACCAACTAAAGTTTTCAAGGCTCCTATTATCGACTTGGAGCCTCAAAAAGTAAATGTTTCGGCCCCTGGGCTAAGATTGATCTTTCTGAAAAGATTCGTAAGGGTTCCATAGGTCACCCATCTTCTAAGAAAAAGAAGACGAAAACCTTGGTTAAAAATCAGGATATCAAATTTCTCGTATCTCTAGCTGGTTCAAAAAGAAAGACTAAGAAGAAGAATTCAGTAGCCGATTCTTCCACTCCAAGTAAAATATCTCGCAGAATCCCTTTTGCTAAGCATTTACGTGACAAGGTGATTAGATGTTGTTCGGTGATACCAGGTCGCGCTGCTGCTCTTGAGGTTGTTCAGAGGGCAACAACCAAGTGCAAGGAGCCCCTTCCTCCTATCGAAGTCCCTTAGAACAAGAAAAGCAAAGTTTCAGGGGACTTTCGCTTTAGATATGCTTTCGAGGAGTCGGCCCCGATCAAGGATTGTGACATAGAGGGAGCCGACTTGATGTGTTACCTCAGGGATACTGTTGAGGCCCTTCCTCTTGTTCCCAATATGCTCAATAAAAAGGAGTATATCGATACGGCGAAGTAAATATTCTCGATTAGTTTTCAGAGCTAGAGTTTGTTCATCCGACTCAGCTTAATTCTAATTTTCTCATTTTTGTTTCTTCTTATTTTCAGATGGTTGCCCAGATGAACTGGGTTCCTCTTGGGAAGGAGAAAGCTATGATCGTAGAGGCCGAGAACGCCCTCCAATTTGATGAGATGTCCAAGCAACTAGACAAATCTCATCAGGAGGCAGCTGAGGCTAAGTCTTCTTTAACGATAGTTCAGACTGATTTGACTTGGGTGACATCCGAGTTAGAAGTGGAGCGCTCGAAATCTTGAGTACGAGAAGGAGATTTCTGCTCTTAAGGATGCTGCACAGTTTGCTACCGAGATCCAAAATGCTACTTTTAGGGCGGCATAGAAGCACAAAGTCGTGATCTCGTCTCTCCAAGATGGCTTAAGCGCTTTCAAAGGTAAGACAAAATATTTTTAACTTATATATGCTTGAGGTACTGACAGATTTTTGTTTCATGCTCCTTGTATGAGCATCTCAAAAGGATCTCAGATTGGTTTAGTTATCTTGATTCGAGTCTGAATGCCCGCCTGAGTTATGCTCAAATATGCGGTTATGACTACCTCTTGCAACGCCTGCTAAAGAAGAAGACCCCGACTGACTAACCTTATTTCGTATGGGTCTTCCAGTCTTGCTTCAGCTAAGGCACTCGTTGAGAAGGAGGTCGTTATGGTTCTGCACCCAGATGACCTGGGCATGCCGTCTTTTGAGTTTGGTGAATCTTCCAGTTTGGAGGAAGCTGTTCTAGCTCAGAACGAGGTGCTTGCACTCAAGTCGAATTCGAATGAGGTAGCTGCTCTTGGGACTGGAGATTGCCCGCAGGTTAGTATAAAGAATTTCAACATTGTCTATGTTCTAGTTCGAGGTATCGACTGGTATGGCTCAAACATAGATACTATTTTTTTCAAAGGTTGTCGACAAGGACGACGCAATTGATAATGGTAGTGCCAAAGTAGAGCGGGCCGAGACTGGTGCATAGTTTTTCTTTCTTCTCTTTTTGTGTGTTTCAAGAACATATACTTTCCTTTTCATGAGAAATTTGTAAAAATATTGTCCTTATATATTTTGAATGTATGGTATTTTGCTTTGTTTTTTTTTTGTTAAACTTTTTTTGAAGTTTCATTAAATGAGCTTATAAGACTCAATTGATTGTAAACAAGATCTTTGGTTTTGGCAGAGTTTAATTGACTAGGCTTACATTTGTGCGAGGTTTACATTTCGAGCGAGATTTTAGGGACTGACAAGATTTAGACTCGGCTTAGTTTGTGTGAGGTTTAAGACTCGGCTAAATACGAGCAAGATTTTAGGAACTTGTCGAGATTTAGGACTCGTCTTTAGGTACGTGCGAGATTTTAGGGACTCGGCAAGATTATAATGACTTGGCATAGATTGTGCGAGGTTTAAGACTCGGTTTAATATGAGCGAGATTTTAGAGACTCTGCGAGATTTTAGAACTCGGCTTTAAATGAGAGTAATTCTACCTTTGTCAAAGATTTTATGAGATAATTTTGTGGGTTTCTAACTCGGCGAGATTTTAGGAAAATATGGTAAACTTGTTTAAAGCTATGCTTTGTCTTTGTGAAAATGAATCCCGTTTTTCTGTACGAAGCTGATGCTTTGTCATTTGCGAGAATTTAGTCTCGTCTTTTTGGGAGTTGGGGTGTAACCCTTTTTTTTTTTGTCAAACCCGAGAAGGGAACTTATAAAAATTTTGTTTAGTTTTAGTTGCACCTGAAGGCTACCTACGTACCTCGAAGGGATCAAGGTAAGACACTGTTCTGATTACGTAATTAAGTAGATAGAGATGCATTAAGTAATGTATCTAAGTCACCGAGTTGGCGCATCTTTAATGCTAGTATCGCTTCAAGTTGATAGAATTCCAAATTTGTGGAATCATCTCTCTTTCCATAGTCGCGATCTCGTAAACTCCTGGTTTTACGACTTTACAAATAAGGTATGGCTTCATCGTGTTCTTCTTCCAAGTCGTCAATACTAGTTTCCATTGCTTTGTTGTTTGAACATTCAATTTTGGGAAAACATTCTCAAAGTAAAGTTGGGATGGTTACTTCAACTGGAGTCACTGCTTCCATTTTGTGAGAGAAGGAAAAAGGAGTTCGTCCTGTTGAGCGTCTCGGTGTTGTCCGATGTGACAATAATACACTATCCAACTCAGAAGCCCAATTCCCTTTTTTATCCGTAAGACTTTTCTTGATTCCATCTAGTATCTGCTTGTTTGTCGCCTCTGTCTGTCCGTTTCCTAGTGGGTTATTGAGTTGATTTGCTTACACAGATGTTCCATCGAGAGCAAAAGTTAGTGAACTTTGCTGGGATGAATTGAGATTTGTTGTCTAGCACAATCTCATAAGGTAGCCCATGTCGGCAGATGATGTTCTTCCATAAGAATTTGACTATGTCTTTATCCTTAATGTGAGAGAAAGCTTCTGATTCGACCCATTTTAAGAAGTTATCCGTCATGACAAGCATGAAGTGTTTTTGCCGAGATGAAGGAAATGGTCCGACTATATTCATTGCCCATCGCATAAATGGATATGGCATGATTGTCGAAGTTAGCTCTTTAGTTAGGGCATGGATGACGCGTTTATGTCGCAAACACCTGTCGCACTTAGTTGAATACTGCGCGCAATCCATTGCCATAGTTGGCCAATAGTATCCGAGAGTTTGGATTTTGTGCACATGTGATCTTTCACTGTTGTGATTTCCACTAGCTCCATCATGTGTTCTCTTTATGATTTTGTCACCGTGGATGCAAGCAAGGAGAATTACATTTGTGCTTCATCGATATAACTTTCCATCAACTTGGGCGTAGAAAGTGCATTTGGCCTTGAGTCGGCGAGCTACCCATCTGTCTTCTGGAGTCTCTCTATCCATAATGTATGCGAGGATCTCATCTCTGCAATTGATTTTCCGTTCACCAGGTTGCTCGATGTCTGGCATCTCGGTGTCGGAATCGTGTGCGGTGTCGGCAATTACCGAGACAAGTTTGAGGTCTCATTTTGGTAGGGTTACACTTGGTCGATATATACTCTCAACTGGTATAATTTGTCTTTGAATGGGATCCTTTGTAGACGCTAAAGCTGCCAAGGCATCGGCCGAAGTATTTTCAGATCGGGAAATTTTGTTGACTTTGAATTTTAGATCCTTTGTCAACTCCTTGACGACTTTATGATAATTCCATTCGGTCATTCTTTGTATCATAACCTCAGTTTACTTGGTTGACTACTAGCTGAGATTCGCAATAACACTCAACTTCAGTTGCTCCAAATACTTTGGCTAGCCTGATCCCCGCGATCAATGTTTCGTATTCGGCCTCGTTGTTTGACGCCGAGAACGAAGTCGAAAAGAGTGCTCAAGGACCTCACTAGTCGGGTTTTCTAGTCGGATTCCAAGTCCTGAGCCGTGTTGAGATGATGACCCGTCAACGTAAATTCTCCAAATTCGAAGAACTTTGTGCGACTCTAAAGTTTTTAATTAAGGAGACAATTCGATTAGGAAGTCGACTAGTACCTAGGACTTTGTGCTTGTTCTTCCTTTGAATTCAATATGATATTCACTTAACTCAATAGCCCATTTGGTTAACCTTCCGGATTGGTTTGGAGTATGTAGTATTGTTCGTAGCAGATGATTTGTCAATACTATGGTGGTGTGAGACTGGAAGTAAGGTTGTAACTTTCTTGCCGAGGTTACAACCGCTAACATGAGTTTCTCTGTGGATATCTTGATTTGACTCCGTTTAACGACTTGCTGGTGTAACAACAATATATAAGTATAGTGATTCTCCGTCTTCAAGTTTTGCAAGGATGGGTGGAGTTGAAAGGTACACCTTTAACTCGAAAAAAGTGTTTTTGCACTCTTCATCCCACTTGAATTCTTTGTTTCCACGTACTAAATTGTAGAATGGAAAACATTTATCCGTTGAGCGTGAGATAAATCGGTTTAATGTGGTAATTTGGTCGGTTAGCCTTTGAACTTCCCGTTTATTCTTCGGAGAAGATTACTCTTGGATTGCCTTAATCTGTTTGGGATTCGCTTTGATACTCCTTTGAGTGACTATGTAGCCAAGGAATTCTCTCGAGGTTACTCCAAAAGTGCACTTTGCCGGATTGAGCTTTATCTAATACTCGTTAAGAGTTTGAAAGCGACGTGCTAAGTGGTTGACATGATCTTCTGCTTTTAGCGACTTATCTAACATATCATCCATGTATACTTCCATTGTTTGCCCTAGTTGGTCAGCAAACGCTGGTAAGTTGCTCCGACATTCTTCAAACCGAATAGCATGACTTTATAGCAATAAGTTCCTCTCTCTGTGATGAACTAAGTTTTCTCTATGTCGTCGGGATGCATCTGAATTTGATTATATCCCGAGAAAGCATCCATAAATGATAGAAATTTGTTTCCAGCCGTTGCTTCGACAATTCGATCGATGTTTGGTAACGGAAAACTATCCTTCAGACAAGCTTTGTTCAGGTTGGTAAAATCCACACAGACTTGCCACTTCCCGTTTTTCTTGGGGACAACAACTAGGTTACCTAACCACTCTGGGTACTGAACTTCAACGATGGACCCGGCGTCGGTCAACATTTTGACCTTGTCAATTACGACTTTTGTCGTTTCCGACCCTAGCTTTCTCCTTTTTTGCATGATTGGTTTATATCTTAGATCGACATTCAATCGGTGACTTGCAATCTTAGGATTGACTCCAGACATATCTTTGACTGTCCATGCAAATGTTTTTACGTTTTGCTCCCGAAGTTGGATCAATTTGTCTCGGATTGCTTTACTCAAGTCAACTCCAATGCTTACGCATTTAGATGAGTCTGTCAAGTCAATGTTGACGAGTTCAATAGTTAATTGATCAGGTTTCTCGAGTTCGGGAGGTTCCGATAATGCTTTACTTCTCACGGACGTTGTGATCATGCATGACTTGTTTCGTAGTTTTAACTCGGCGATTAAAGCAAGTCCGAAACATCTTCTGATCTCCTTGAAGCATGTAAACTTCTTTATTTGTCGGGATTTTTGCGAACTGATGGTAACCTGACAGGATTGCTTTTATCGCGTGAATCCATGGTGTTCCTAGGATTATTGTAGATTGGCGGTTTATACACCACTAAGAACTTTTTCTATCTCATAATTCTGGCAACTCGGATCACTAACTTGACCGTTCTGATTGCGTTTATCGTACTTTCGTCGAACACAGTTAGTGTTTTTTCTGCCAGTTTGAGTGCAACGTCTGGTAACGCCATTTTGTCAAATATTTCTTTGAAGATTAAATCCACAGAACTTCCAGTATCAATGAGAATCCGAGATATGTCACAGTCGGTTACTCGTAATTTTACGATTAGCGGGTCATTATGTGGGAAGCTTACTCCTTCGATATCCTTGGCGGTGTATGTTACTTCTGAATCCACCTTTCTTAAATTCTCAGTGACTGGTTCGAGGTTGACCACTGCTACTACCTATCGTTCGTATTTCTTGATCGACCTTATAGTATCATCACAAAAATGTAATCTTCTCATGATTACGTTGACTTCAACTCGTGGAGACCCTTGTTCATTGGTCTCTTAGTCTCGTTTCTACCGTTTAGATTTTTCTTTGGCGTTTTCGTTCTGATTCACCGCTTTGTAAGTTGCTTCTCACAACTCAGCTTCTTTCCATTTTTACGCTTTAAACTTTTGAGTCTCTTCCTCCGAGACACTTAACTCACCTTTGCTGAACTTTTCGGCAAGTAGCTCTTGCAGCTATTTACACTTTGAAGTGGAATGACCGGTTTCATTGTGGAATGCACAATACTCGCTTCGGTTGTAAGTGTTGTTGAACGACTTGTTACGAACTGAGTTATTAGTTTTGCTGACTTGATAAGTTGTGGCCGAGACTACTTTTCTTCTGTAATTATGTTATCTCAGCTCGTGATTTTCCTCTTTCGACTCCTTTGCTCCTAAGTCTCGCTGAGTTTTCTGAGTTTTGGCGAGGATATGCTTTTCCTCCACGTAATCTGCATTTCTTGCTGCTCTGCAAAGGGCATCCGAGATCATACTTGGCCGGTTCACAAAAAGATCTCTCCTTAAGGCCTCATCTATAACCATTCCGGTTCTTAGAGCTTCAATGGCCATATTGTCACTAACTTTAGCTTTAGTTAGGATTTTCTTGAAGCGTCCGAGATACAACTTCAGAGACTCGTCAAATCCTTACTTCAAGTACCCGCTGTAGAGGTGTCTTTGTTGACAAATAGAGCGTATTGCTTCATAAACATTTCAGCAAGTTGATTGAAGCTCTCGAGGAAGAGTTGACCGTAAGTTGCATCTTCCTGGTCTGGATTATAACTTGTTCCATTCATCATGACGTTGAAAGCGCTCATGAACTCTATTGGGTCAGTGGTCTCGTCGTACGAAGGACATCTTAGTCTTGGTCCTCAATTTACCAAGATCCTTTTTAGTCTTGGTGCGAATGGCGAGTTTCGAGCTTGATGGTAACTTCGTCTTCCACAATCTTTTTTTCTTAGCGTGTACTCCTTTCCCTTGTGTAAAGAAGTCCTTCGATGTCTTCCACCATCTTTTTTTTGAGAATTTGAAGGGAAGAGTATATTGCCAATGAAGTAAAGATGATTGCCGAATAAGGTTTATGAGCTTAATGTGTATGTCAAAAAGTCGATCCTTTGTCCCAAGGATCCGCTCCTCTATTTATATATTATAGAGGCGGTTACAAAGTAGTTTGCAAAAAGGAGATATTACAATTGTTCAGATATGATCTTATCTAAAAGATCTTAGCTAAATTTTCGGAATCTTCCATGTCGGAATAGGAAATTTTCCATTTCTTTGTTTGATGACGTGTCGTCCGACTTCCTTAAAGCTTAACGCGCTTTCGAGAAGGAATTCTTCCGAATAGATCAAAAATATCCGAGTTGACACTTCGATAATCCTACCGAGTTCGTGACTTAAAATATTTGCTCATTGTTTCTCAGGAACCGAAATAGTATCTCGGATCCACCTCCAACAATGACTATGTTTTTATAATGAAGATTATAATCAATATTCGAGTTTTCTTTCATTTAGACATTTAAATTTTAAAATCACAGATTATTATTTTTCAAAATATAAAAGTCATACTTAAAAATAAAAAATTAATTATAATAATTTTGAAAAATTATGTATGTAGAAATAGTGAAATTAGAAAATAAACGTAAAGTAGAGTTTGCTCAGCTTTAGGTGATTATCTGGCTTTAGGATTATATACCACAAAATTGTACATAAAACAAGTAATATTTTAGTAGTTTAGTGTGGCCTATTGTATAGCTTAGGTTTGTTCGAATCCCCAAGTCAACTGTAGCGGCTGTCTTCGTTTTGCATCATTTTTTTTCTTACTTTTTAGTATGTTTACACTTGAAATTATACGTTTGGAATCATGTACACTATATAATTCAATTTTATGATTTCTGTTTATGAAATCTATCCCAAAACATTTTAGATTTATGTTAATTCAACAAATACTTTCTTAAAAAAGAAGAAAACTGATTTTGATCCATTGCCTATAAACCATGTGGATCAGAACCTCTTAGATTTGACTTATCTTCCCTTACCCTTTATTATTTTGATCGATCTCTTTGATGATCAAAAGATCTCTAAAAGTATCTTTTCTATTTCTCTCTAATGTTCGTGTGTGTAACCGTACGTCTCCTTTCGTAATAAAAGAAATCGACACAAAACAAACGTCTCGCTTTGTGTTTATATAGACTTGCTTTGTGTTTATATAGACTTCATACACGTACACTTTCATTAGTAACTGTCATGTTACTCTACATATACATATATATATGTATATGTTATATGTACATTTATTATTTAATTACCACCCGATTCTTATGTTTTAATGGAAATCGATCCAATCGTCTTTTATATTAGAATCCATAAACTTTAATATGAACTTAAACTTTATAATTAAACCAAAAAATACATCAACTACACAGAAAATATTCTTACAAACTCACCTCTTAAACAATCAAATTCCAATCCCTTTCTTCTTCTTCTCTTTCAACTCGTGTCTCTGTTATTGGATTGAAGAAATGAGAATAATTGTAATAAAAGAAAAAGGAGATAAAGGTGGCGAATCTAGCTGAACAAAATTAGACTCCTAGTCAATTGAGAGTAAAATCGTCACTTTACGTACAAAATCATAATCTTTTCATAAGTAGCTTTCCAATAAATCCTATTTTCAAAGATTGGTATGTAAAAATTTATGTCTCTACAATATTCCATAAAAACCATGGATGAATTACGTACTATAAATTACGTGATTTAATAAGAACTAAAAACAGTAGAGAAGGCTTAATACGAACTAGAACATTGAGATGCTCCTGTAGAAGTTGGTCTTCGCACCTTCAAACTTAGAATTATCGACCTTGTGCTCTAGAGAGATCTAGAGATCAAGTGTAGAAACTACACTAATCAAATAAAAGTAAGAGAGAAAACTAAATATAGTGCGTAATTTTGGTTAGATGTAGAAAGATATGTTTTTGTTTTGGTCAGTAGATTATATTTTTAATGGACCTTAGCCATTTTTGTTTTAGGTTAATTTGATCAATTTATAGTCTAAAGTCTATAACCTAACATTATAGGTATGAAAATTGTGAACCCGAACCGACCTGAACCTAAGAAGATCTGAATCGGATCCAAACCGAATAATGCTCGGTTCAAAAATAGATACCAAAATCCCATACCCAAAATACCCAAACCTGATCGAGTAGTATCTGAAACCGATCCGAATACCCAAATGCGCAAGAATATATATTTGTAACATTTTGTGCCACTAATCAGATTAATATTAAAAAATTTGTAATTTTCTATCCATAAGAATAAGATGCCCAAAAATCGAGAAAATATCTAAAATATTAATTATTTTTTTCATTTTTTTAATGTAAAAAAACTCTATTTGGAGGTGGTCAATTCAATACTCAACAAAGACTTATATAGGCCTACAAAATTGAAGCCACATCATCTTCATATTTGTAGAACAAAAGAAACAGTATGTTTTCGTAACAATTTCCCTAATTAAATTCATGTTACAGTTTCATTAATAAATAAATATTTTATTGCCTAAAATTTAGTGCACAAATGCATTTGACCTTATGTGTATGTTATAATAGGGAACTTCAGAGTTATATTTCTGAATTGAATTAGAATTAGTTTATGTTAGTTTTTGGTCAGATCTTTACATGTTTTGCTCCAAAAAAATTTAATTTGTTGCTTGTAAACTGTAAAGTATAAGATCATTTTTTTTAATAAAGAGATTCTCTATTTAATAAAGAGAATCTCTTTTGACAACCGACCTTTATTTATTTTATGTTCATGGAATGATTTTCTATTGAAGTTGAAAAGAGTCCAAGAGAATATTAATGGGCATGACCCAATGAACCATCACATCATCTAAAGCCTTTAATGCAAGAAGAATGAGCCCATATATAGTTACTCCTTACAACTCATCCAATTCATTTTCAAACTTCCAACTCAAATTGTAACTTAATTTGTGAATAAGCTATTTTCATATTAAATAATTGAATATCTTACAAAAGTTTTCATTGATTATTTTGACAAATGGTGAACACTATTTTTTTCAAAATATTTACTAACACTATTTTTTTTTTTTCAATGTCGACATCAACATGTGTAATTATCTTTTCTCTTTATTTTGACTCCAAAGTTACTGCTTAACATCAATAAAATTTTCATTGAAACAATTTCTATTATTATTTTTTGGTTAAAATTTTGAAACAATTTCAACGGAAATTCTTACCTTCTGATTAACCTTTTGTAGATTCTCTATTTGAAATGAGATTATTACTTCAACCACAGCACAAGAACCCAAATCTTAAAAATATTTGTTATCTTCATTATTATTATTATTATTATTATTATTATTATTATTATTATTATTATTATTATTA
>OVAX01002023.1:5105-35166 GCA_900406405.1 Lepidium africanum | reverse complement strand
GTATTAAAAAATCACATATTATATATATATATATATATATATATATTCAGAATCTCTAATATCTACCTAAAGATTCAACCGTATATGTAATTAAATTTAAAACCGATTAAATTAAAAATAGTATCTTAAATTCCAAGCAAAAATCATACTCAAAATTCTGTGAACTTATCTTCCCATTCAAATACTATCGTTAAATAGAAAAATAAATTTTATGTAATTTTTTTTTCAAAAGTAGTCTTTCAAAAGGCCAGTTTCAAAAAAAGAAAAAAAAACGTACTTTGTTAAACTTACAACGATGTAAAAGTTCTTTCTTAATCCTGTATCAAGATTGTACATCAGTTTATATACGGCTACGATATTAACCTACTTAGCATACGATACACATGGGCTCAATATGGCTCAATACCCCCCCCCCTCAAGTTGGAGTATGGAGGTCACAAATACCCATTTTGGACAAGAAACCTTCGAATTCCTTTCACCCAAGAGCTTTTGTCAAAATGTCTGCCAATTGGTGAGTGGTGGAGATGTGAAACGGAGCTATAACACCACGTACTATTTCATCTCGGATGAAATGACAATCATAGCCCACATGTTTAGTCCGTTCGTGAAACACGGGGTTCTTACTAAGGTAAATAGCAGACATACTATCGCAATGTAAAGAGACCGTAGTTGAATAATCTACACCAAGTACCTGTAGAAGTTGTCTCAACCACAAAATCTCACTAACCGTATCAGCCATTGCATGATACTCGGCTTTCGCAGATGAACGAGAAACCACTTCCTGCTTTCTTGTCTTCCAAGATATCAGAGATCCTCCAAAAGTTATGAACCAACCCGTCAATGACTTTCTTGATATCGGGCATGTAGCCTAATCAGCATCACACCATGCATCTAGAATCAATTCCTTATTGGCACGAAGTAAGATTCCTTGGCCAGGATTTTTTTTGAGAAAACATACCACACGTGTAGCCGCAGACCAATGATCTATCATTGGTGCCTGCATGAATTGGGACAAGACATGAATAGAGTATGATAGCTCTGGTCGTGTAACACCGAGATAGATAAGCCTACCCACCAAACGTCGATATTGGGATGGATTCTCGAAGGACTCAACAGTTGACAAGGCAGGAGAATGGTTTTGTTCAAGAGGATGCGAGACGGGTTTAAAACCTAATATACCCATTTTAGAAATGATATCCAATGTGTATTTCCGTTGGGAAAGATACATTCTCGTCGGTGAGCGTGCGACTTCTACGCCCAAGAAATACTTGAGGATGCCAAGATTTTTTATACGAAAACAATGATTTAAGTAACCTTTGAACTCATCAATTACCGCTGTCGAACTCCCTGTGATTATTAGATTATCAACGTTAACCAAAATACTCAACTGCACATCATCATGAGAGAAAGTGAATAAAGAGTACTCCGAGTAGTTTTGTTCAAAACCATAGTCAATCAATGTTGCAGTCAATTTGGCATACCAACACCTAGGAGCTTTTCGTAAGACATATAAGCTCTTGTGTAAACGACAAACCTGAGAGTCATCATTAGTCTTGAAACCCGGAGGGAGTTTAATGAACACCTTTTCTTCTAAATCGTCATGTAAGAAGGCGTTATGCACATCCATTTGGTAGATTTCCCAATCTCGAGAGACAGCAACTTCTAAGAAAGAGTGAACAGTGACCACTTTGCAAACTGGAGCAAAAATCTCTGTGTAGTCGATGCCTTCGGTTTGTGTATTACCAAGGACCACCAATCTTGCTTTATAGCGTTCTATGCTGCCATGAGAACGATATTTAATCGTAAACACCCACTTACATCCAAGAGCCTTTTTACTGGGTGGTAAAGTCTCTATAGTCCAAGTACCACTCTCCTCCAAAGCACTAATTTCACCACGGACAGCATAACGCCACCTTTCATCTTCAACAACCTACTGGTAGGTCTTGGGAATCATACCAGCTGTAATAGCTGCCAAAAAAGCTTGGTGATGTGGTGAGAATTGTGAGTTATCAACATAATCATCAAGAGGATACCAAGAAGAATCTATGAAGGCAGCATCGGGTTCCAGATGTGTGGTGTTGGTAACATAGTCTTAGAGTTTTGTGGAAGCAATCTTCTTGCGGTGACCATGCCCAAGTTGTTTAATTGGAGTTGGAGACGCAGTAGGAGGATCAAGAGTGGGAGTGAGTTTAGGTATGATCACCTCAGAATCATACAAAATGTCATCTAGTTCAAGTGTCCATGAAGAATGATCATGAACACTAGGAGTATGTGTGGTTTGCTATGGAGGTGGAGACACGTTGTGAGGTGGCTCAGGTACAGCAGAATCAAGCGATTGAGGAGAAGAAACAAGCGGTGTTTCCTGAGTACTCGCATTCAAAGGTGAGGACACCACGGGGTCGGGTGAAGTGAGAACGGGTTCGGGTGTTTGTAAAGGAACCAGTTCAGAGTTGTCGGAAAGTAATAGAGATGGCACATGCACCTCAGGAGTGATTGCGGGATCAGAAGGTGGTGGTGGTATCTCAAAATTGTCATCAACAAATACCAAAGATTGTTGTAGCAGAAGACTTTCAGAAGTAGAAGACGTTGTAGGTGTTGCTGCAGCATACATAAATTCTGTTTCAAAAAACAGAACATCACGAGAGACCGAGATTGTATTGGTTTCAAGATTAATAACCCGCCATCCTTTCTTCCCATATTGATAGCCAAGAAAAACGAACTTGTTTCTGCAAGAACAGAATTGATCACCTTTGTGATTTTGATTGTGCACATAGCTTAAACACCCAAAAGTATGAAGTTGTTCAAGAGGAGGAGGTTGTCTGTATAACATTTCATAGGGAGTTTTTCCATTCAACAAGGTAATTGGCGTACGGTTGATTAAATACCCAGTAGTAAGTACACACAAACCCCAAAACTCAATAGGTAGCTTCGCTTGAAATCTTAAAGAACGAGCTACATTCAAGATATGACAGTGTTTCCTTTCAACCCAACCATTCTGTTGTGGTGTAGCTACACAAGATGTCTCATGGTGAATCTCATTCTCACGGAAATAACGAGTAAGATTAAGGAATTCCGACCCATTGTCACTCTGAATTGTCTTGATTTTCTTGTTGAATTGTCTTTCAATCAATGCTATAAAATATCTAAAGGTGGACGCAGTTTCCAATTTTGAGACCAACAAGTATAACCAAACCGCTTTAGAATAATCTTTAACAATGGTGAGAAAGTATTTTGATCCACATGTTGCAGGTTTTCGATATAGACCCCATAGATCGCAATGCACAAGTTCAAAAACCTCAGATGTTTTATTAGAACTTAAAGGAAAAGAATCCCATGATTGTTTTGAACGAATATAAACGTCACAAGTGCGTGAATAAAAAGAACTAGAAAACTCCAAAGGTAAAGACTATAGTGTCTTAGAAGTAGGATGACCCATCCGTTGGTGCCACACCTCTGCGGATTTTATGTCCACAGTTTGCACCTGTAAAAAGCTTCATCCACACCGCGGAAGAAATAGAGTCCACTTATTTGCTCACCCGCGCCAATCAGCATCCTTGTGGTGCAGTCCTGGATCACACACATCTTGTCAATGAGTTGAAAAAGGCAATGACTATCCACAACCAATTAAGATAGAGATAGTAAGTGATAATCTAAACCACTGATGAAGAAAACATTAATGAGCTGCAAGTGTGAACCAAGATAAATTTTTCCCTTTTTAGTTGACCGTTTGAAACGAACATCGGGAAGTTTAATGAGCATTGGAGATATATCACATACATCATGGAGAAAATCTAGTGATCCAGTTATATGATTGGAAGCCCCAGAGTCAATAATCTAAGATTCAAGTAAAAACTTACGAGACAAACGATCAGAAGAAGAGGCATTTCGATCATTCAATATGCCAACTAATGTATGCCACTGCTGATCTGTAAGACCACTAAAACCCATTCTATCTGCATCAGGCACTGAAAACGAGCCTGCAAACGCAAGAGAAGATGTCTAAACATGATTAACTCAAGTTGTGTCTGCAGGTTTAGTGGAAGTAGGAGTTGGTTTTGGACTGTTGAGAGTTGGATGAGGACGATCTCCCCACCAAATCGGATAGTCAATCTTCCTAAAATAATTCTGAGCCAAATGACCACTTCTGCCACAAGTAGTACACACGAGAGAAGGATCCTTAACCGAAGATGCAGAGGGAGTTTGAGAACGAGACTGTGATTGGACTGCAAAACCAACAACATCGATACGATCATCAGTAACCCGAACATGATGACGTGTTTCATCATCTTGGCACACGACCTGATACGCTTCATCAATGGTGGGTAAAGGTTCGCGGGAGAGAAGAGAAGACTTGACTGCTCCGAAAACAGAATCATCCAAACCCATTAGAAATTGATGGAGCTTATCCTCCTCACGTTCTTTCCGAACTTCATCCATTATTTTAGCTTGTTGAAAATCCGCAAGACTAGTCCAGAGCTTAGAGAGTTTACCAAAATAGGCTTCAACTGTAACACCACATTGATGACAAGTCGCGAGCTCCGTCTTTAAACGTTGTACTCACTAGCCATTTTTAATAGAAAAACGTTTCTGTATATGAGTCCAAAGATCATGAGCTATCTCATTATGGGAAAGGAAGCTACTAAGCTCAGGCGCCACCGTTTGCTTGATCCAAGATACAACCATTGCGTTATGGGCCCACCAATCTTCAATATCATCAGAATCATCTGAAGGTTTGGGAATCATACCATCTACGAAACAAAATTTCTTGCGAGGACGTAATGCCAATCGAATGTTCAAAGCCCATCCATCATAGTTTGGACCTCGTAGTTGTGGCTGAGATATGATCGCTCCAGGATTGTCTCCAGATGAGAGATCATAGTGATCAATTTGGCGACGAGAAACACCAGAAGCGCTTATTGATGGAGAATCGTTAGACATCAGGGAACGATTAAAGACACCAACAAACACTTAGAAAAATTATCTCGAAATAAGAATCGAGAGTATTAAGGTCAATGAAGAAAGAAAGAGTATAAGAGATCGAGAAAACTGAACCTAAGATTTTAGGTTTAGCTCTGATACCATATTAAACTTAGAACAATGTAAAAGTTCTTTCTTAATCTTGTATCAAGGTTGTACATCAGTTTATATACAGATACGATATTAACCTACTTAGCATACGATACAATACAACACAAAAAACTTAAATACACATAGGCTCGATATGACCCAATATAGTCTTCCAAGTTTTTTTCACAAATGATACCATTAGATATTAGATTTCAAGCCTCTTAACATGGTTTTTAAATCTTATAAAGTAGACTCAACATGTAGTGAACTATATATTCGTTGAAATTTTGTATCAATAATTGATAAGAATCATATTATAAAAATCTGAACTTCCCCACAAATACAATTTTTAATCGACCATAAGATAAGAGCACTTCTACACCATTTCTCGTGTCATTTAAAAAAGAATAGATAACCTTTAATCTAAGGCCTATCTAAACTTTATAGCAGCCAAAAATGTACACTATAACACGTGGTGCACGTACAATGACGTTTTATTTTTAATATTGGTTACTAGTTTATGGACGTATTAAAAGTTCATAAAAATGATTAGATGCTCTCATTATACCTAATTTGTTTGTTATGCTTATTTAATCATGAAAGCGTAAGTTTGCTTAGCTTCATATGCTAAAAGCATATTCTCGTCCTCAATTTTGTAACGAAGTGGTCAGAATTAATTTGGTCTTATATGATCTAATTATTAGAATTATTTTGTTTCCCTCAACCTTTTATTCTCGTATTTATTTCATTGATTTTTAGTAACAACCGGCCATATTAAAGTGATAAAATGGTTTGACCCAAAAAAAAGTGATACAATGATGTAGTAGTTGCAACAGACCAATAATATTTTATGGGGACTTGTAATTAACAAAAGCACGTAGAATTATGACAACATACATTTTGTAACCAAGTTCCATTTTATAAGGATCCACATATAGCACATTATCATTTTACAAATTTTATATTTCTTACAAATAATAACGTCTAACTTTTTTTTTTATCAACCAATAACGTCTAACTTAGCATATTTACTTTAAATTAAGTTCATTAAAATGCAAATCAATACAAATGCAAACGAATTTTGACAATAATATTTAGCAGAGAATGTATAATCAACTCTTGTTTTCTTGGTCAAGCTAAAGATTAATGTTTTTTAAAGTCTATATATATTGAGATTTACAAATTACGATAGAGTTAATAATTATTAATAATTTGTAATGTATGAGAGATTTGAGAGGTCCAAATTCTCACCGGCCATAGTGTCAGACCGGAGATAATGGAGGAACAACCTTCACAGGCCCGTCCACATTATTCATCTATTATAATTATTTTGATTTGACACTTCTCAATTATAATGTTTTCAATTTCTAAACAATAGTTTAATTAGGTTACTTATAAACGAGTGGCACCAATATAAACACATCATTTACAATTAATGTGGCCTAACGAATTATGATATCATCAAACTATATGTTAAAAACATATAAATAGTCCGAGAGGAAAAACTTACTTAATTCAAGACTTAACCATCATCATAACTAAACCAAATTAAACCAAAATTTGTAGAGTTTTAAATCTCAAACTATTATTTTAGAGACATATGTTTAAATTTTTTATTTCGAAGATAATTAAATCCTTAATATTATTATTGACCCATATAACACGAAGTTTAGTTTGGACTCCAACTTTAAAGTGTTTTTTTTTTTTTAATTTGGGTCAGAACTGGTCGATTCAGTAGCCAAGTTTCTACAGAATATAGACAGTGAAACTCGATCTTTGGTTGTACAAATGCATCTACCTTTAGTGTACTTACCACCTACCACTAAGTTAAATGTCACTTAAAATGTATTTAGTATTGAATAATAGTTTTTACGGGAAATTAATCTTCTTTCCAATTTAAATGATAATATTAGGAATATGTAAAATACTGAAATATGTTATTTTCATGGGTATTTAGGAATCAATATAAACTTATGAATCTTTTCTATTAAGAAAAAATAAAAATAAAATAATTATATGGAAAATAATGGACCAGAAAAATTTAGAAAGAAAAGAAAACATGGGAAAATGAAGGAAAGAATGGTATTAAAAAGTGAAAGAGGGTAAGGACAGGCTGGCACTTGTGATTGGTCAGTGAGAAAGCCAGCTGTAATCCATCCACAAACCTTATCTCTCGCTATAACCGACCGACACGTGATCAATTTGGACCCACCCATGTGACTTCTTTTTCCAATTAGCTGTCCCTAATCTTCGCGGTTTGCGTCAAACCGGTCTATTGGTTCGGCTCGACCGCAATATCTTGCAATTCAAGAAGCATCCAATTTCTATTTCTTAAATTTTTTTGGATTATGAAAGTTGCAAATATTAAGACATTTATCTAAATTTATTTTTATGATTTTTATTAGTATAATTTTGAGATTAGACAAATATTAATTTTACCGTTATCAGGAGCATATATTTCTTGTTCTTAGAGTAGAAATATAATATTTATTAGGTGAAAACGGATTTTAAAAAATAATTGTAAATGGTAATTAATATTATGAAATATATTTTATTGTTTTTATTAATAATTTAATCTATGAAACCTGATCAATAATCTAAATTTTTATATTTATATTATACGAGATTATATATATATTTGGAGTCAAATTTCGGAGAATAAAATATTTATATATAATGGGTTATTTTTCTTATATTCATCTACACAAATATTATATAATGATTTTAACAACATAATAAACAAATTACACGTCAAATTTTAGGGCTAAAATTTCACTTTTATATATCAATTCGAGTTATAATACAGATAAAACTTTTTTTTACTTGGTCAAATGATTTTTAGTTTTACAATTTTTATTTGAATTTGATTACAGAATAGTCGTGTAATATTATATTATATAAAATTTAAGATTTGATCTATGGATCAGATGTTATCGATTAAATTATTATAAGAAAAATGTGAAATAAAAATCATGTTAAAAAGGAAAAAATAAAAATATATATGACAAGAAATCTATTATATATATAACTATAAAAGTACTTGACTAGCTATATATATACGTAACAGCACAAAAGAAAACCAAACCAATCACTTCACAAAACCCATCACTCTCTATCCATTCGATCTTTCTCCGACCATGCCGACCAGAAACATCGCCATTGGTGGAGTCCAACAAGAGGTCACTCACCCCGACGCACTTAGAGCGGCTCTCGCTGAGTTTATCTCAACGTTGATCTTTGTCTTCGCTGGTTCAGGCTCAGGAATTGCTTTCAACAAGCTTACTGATAATGGAGCAAACACTCCTGCAGGCCTCGTTTCTGCGGCCTTAGCTCATGCTTTTGGTCTCTTTGTTGCTGTTGCCGTTGGTGCTAACATCTCTGGTGGTCATGTTAATCCTGCCGTTACCTTTGGTGCCTTTGTGGGTGGTAACATCACTCTCCTTCGTGGTATTCTCTATTGGATTGCTCAACTTCTTGGCTCTGTTGTTGCTTGTTTCCTCCTTAGCTTTGCTACTGGTGGCGAGGTACGTTACTTACTTTACCGGTTTAAATGCTTGGTGTCAAAACATTAGCCACTAAAGTATAAATTAATTTAGTACAAATTTAAGTACTTAAATGTCACGAGTGCCGTATTTTCATCGAAATTCGATTTGAGGGAATAGTGTCACTTTACTAGAAAATATTTGGAATTTAGGAGATTTGTGTTATTGATATCTTAGATGTCCTGCGGTAGTAATAGCCACGGAGAAAATTTTGTTGATAGACTGTTTCTATAAAGAATTGCAAAGCGTTTTAATTTCTTTCAGTGGCGTTTGATTATTTTCGTGGCTATTTAGTGATTTTTCGTGTCTAGATTGTGCCTATAAAAAAAACTTTACTTCTTTTTTTTTTATCGAAATTGGATTTTAAATAATTATATAGAGCTTTACTTGGATTTTAAGAGATTTGTGTTATTGATAGGACTTTATTCGATCTTTTTTTTTAATCTGAATTTTATTTGATATTATAATTTGTTAGAATTTAACCCTTAGTTTGGATTAAGCAAAATATGTTATTAAGTTTTAAGTTAAAGGTTTTTATATTACAAAGCTAGCAACTTATACAAATAAGTTTAGTAGGTGAATTTTGTTTGATTTTAATCTTTCCAATTTTATAATTTTTTTATGTTTTGTGGTTTAATTCAAAATTATATCAAATTCGTTTTTTGAACCGAGTTTTTTTTTGTTGGTTAATCCAAGAAAAATCAATCTGTTTTAACCTAACTTCTCCGGCAAGTAAATAAACCTAACTTTTTATTTTAACAGGCAGTTCCAGCGTTCGGTCTCTCTGCTGGAGTTGGATCTTTAAACGCTTTCGTCTTCGAGATTGTTATGACCTTTGGTCTCGTCTACACCGTCTACGCCACAGCCGTTGACCCGAAAAACGGTAGTCTAGGAACAATCGCACCAATCGCAATTGGTTTCATCGTTGGAGCTAACATCTTAGCCGGTGGTGCTTTCAGTGGAGCTTCAATGAACCCAGCTGTTGCTTTTGGACCAGCCGTTGTGAGCTGGACATGGACTAACCACTGGGTTTACTGGGCTGGTCCTCTTGTTGGTGGTGGACTCGCTGGACTTATCTATGAGTTTGTCTTCATCAATGGAAGCCACGAGCAATTGCCCACCACTGATTACTGAAGACAACAACTTTCATGTGTTTTTTAATCTCATGAATCTTTCGTAATTTGTTTTTATTTTATATAATTGAGTATTGTGATGGGTTTCTGGTCGTTGGATCTTTTCAAGATGAATCTTTGTGTATGTGTATTTGGATTTGTTGTTGGAATTCTAATTTACCTGCAAAGTTCTTGTGCAACAGCTAGACCATACAGCATTGTTAGTAAATTGCTAGAATTGGGAATAATTGGGAAGTAAATAACAAAAAATAAGTCTTAAGGGGTGTATTGACCAATGAATTCCAAATAATTTTGAATGAATTTAGAAAAATTGCTATGATTTTGTTCAAAATTCTTCCAAAACTTCATTTGAAACAATAAGATGTAAAATTTCGTAAATTTAACGATAGAATTTTTATAAAATACTTTAAAATGTAATGTATAAAATATTTTTAATAAAAGTGGATTTAATTTTATTTGTAAAATCATTAGCTTAATAACATTGGATTTGAGAAGACTTATAGAAATTCATTATTAAATAAAAATTTGTCATTTTAAAGCAAATCATCTAAAATTCATTTGTAATACATCCCCTTAGCTAATATAGATTGTGTATTATTGTCATTTGTATTGATATTTTTCAAAACAAATATACAACTACACATATTGTTGAACTTATGGTATATGTTCGGGCATATCTTCCAACACAAGACTTGAACGGCAAAAATTCTCTAATTTGTTTGGAATATATATGTTTAATATAGGTGTTGTAGATATCGATTATTTGAAATATAATGTTGAATATAACATGTAAGTATTTAACGAACTTTTATATACGTAACATTTAAAGTGTTCCCTAAATTACCTTTGATAATGAAAGAAGAACAATTGGTTCCCAACTACAATGTTTGGTCTGCATGTCTTTCAATCACAGAATAATTATTTCTCTTGTTTCTAATTCTTTCTTCCAACATTTCGGCGAATATGTGTGGACATATTGGTCATTTCGTGTCGATATTGTTTGCTTCCAAAACGTGAACAGAAATAGATGAATGAGAATAGATTCGCTAAATCTAGGTTGTGGGGTAAATGGATAATGAAATTTGGGAAACGAGTGGATACACGAACTATCTACCTCTCCACCTTACCCCACAAGTCACTTCTTAAACATAAGTTTAAGAACTTTTGTCATTTAGCACATGTTACTGCAACTTACTACTATATATGTGAGTGCTAAAATATCTTTTGCAAATAATATGACATCCAAAATAATCAATCAATCTCCGAGAAATCAATTGATTGGATGAACAAAAATAGGGCTCACAAAACCAAACTAAAATCGCACAAATGATCGAACGGTTTAGAATCAAAAATCTAGCAGCGTATGCGTGTATTATATTGCCAATTTACAGTAAAAATATTGGTTTTCAAAATACGGAATGAATAGAGACAATAGTATAATAGTTCACTTCATGAATATGGGAAAAAACTCATTTTACCCCTTACATTACAAAAAAGGTTAGTAGAAAAAACAATCATCTTTTACGTAACCACTATAAACATTATACTTATGTTTTTTTTTTTTTTTGTCACATACATTTACTTATGTTAATTTTAGATTTATATTGTAATTTTTTGTTGGCTAAACCAAGTTAGGCTTGTTGTTAAGCAACTTTAATTTTGTTAATGAAACTCGATTAAGTTAAACTCTGTGCATCTTGATTAGAAGAGAATTTAGCTACAATTCACAAAGAGCCAAATCCTAAATCGCCAACCAACGAAACTAATTTGGTTTAAAAAATTTATGAATTAAATCTGAAATCAACATAAATGGAATGATTAAAATGACTATGTTAAAGATGAATGTGTTTTTCTACCTTGTTATGTGAGGATTAGAATGATGTTTTCATAGAAAAATATATTACGCATTGCTTTGTGGGTTTGATATTATTATGAATGTAAAGATTTGTGAAGATATAGGCTTACCAAACCACATGCAGATGCATTTCATATATACAATGCAATTAGCATGTGCAAAGTTGGACCATTCAGTACACTGCACCATTACTTTATCTATCCTACTTTCCTTTTTGTTTCTTTCCATATAAATATACAATCCATATTCAATCACAAACACACAAGAAAAAAAACAATCCAATCCATTTATCTTCACATTTACGACAATAGTTGAAAGAAGATTATTCCATAATTCCTAGAAATGCTTATTTTTCAAACACATATGAAAGAAATTTTGAAGTCAATTATCTCCAAACTATAAATTCAAATTCTTTAGTTTTGGTCTACTAATAATGTTTCCATTATAAGAAGAAAAAATTAATTAAGTTGAAACAATATTTGGTTTCATATTATATATTATATGGTAAAAGCAAGTGTAACTTATGATATAGTTTGGGGTAGGCGATAATGGCTATTAAACATGTATAATAGTACCAATTTTCATTGATACTGTTTTGTCCATAGCCAAGAATTGACTGAGAACTATACTGAAATAAAAAGTACATGAATGATTTTTGAGTGCATCCCAGCCATGATTATTTTGTCTTATTATTTAAATTTGTTTCAAAGATTACAGTAAAATTTTGATATATGTTCAATTGGCCCTACTCTGTCTTGTTGACACTAAAATTTAAACTAATTTTGTAACCTTACCTGCTATATAGTTTCAAAATTCAAACTAGTTATTACTCCTGAAACATTTAATATTATGTTTTTTTTTCCCTAAAAACTCTGGATAAATCTCAGATCTATGAAGGAATCCAAACTAATTTCTGATAGAAATGTAGTTCACAAATATAGTTTTTTTTTTATATGCAATTGAGCCCAAAATAAAAATTTATATCCATATAGGTATCCAAAGCAATGTATTTAGAGCGTGTTGGCCAGCCACAAGACCCTAGACTTATACTCATATTTTAAGAGTCATATTTAGTATTCTCATTTTCTTTCTTTTTTTTCCAAAATTGAAAAGTGGGCATGGCTTGGTCGGTTTGGAGCAAGTAACAGAGCCAAATTCTAATCCATAGAGATCACATATTTAAGTTTGGTCGGTACCCAGTCAATATCCGACCAACGTACGTCCACGTCTCTCTGTCTTCTCTACCCAATAATCATAAATCATTTTTCATCATTTTCTACATTTAATTTCTTAGTAAGTTTGGTCCTACAGTAATGTGACAATTTAGAAAGGGCCACTTAATTATGTGTTTGGTGTTTGCGTGAGAACCTATAAATAAACTACTTTATTTTAAAAATAGTAAACTGCTTTTTTATATCTCCAATGAAAAATGTCAAATTGTTTTCTTAAAAATAGGATCAATAAAATCTGATCATAGCAAACTTTAAACAATACTATGTGGGAGACTACAACTTTCTAAAATTAAATCCAAATAAAAAAGTCGTAAAAAATAATATTTAACCATTTGATCAAAAATATTTATCCATTAAAATTTTATTTAATCCGTCAATTTGTTAAACTTTCAGTAATGAAAATTAATACTAACAATTATTACTACTTATGATACTGTAGTATTCAACTTGCAGAGCAGACCCCAACGAAGGAGGTTTGAAATTTCTACTATTCTAGCACAAGATATTTCTAACTAGCTAAGCCAATAAAATCGTCCGACAATAGTATATATGGCCCCCAAAATTATTTATTGCGAGATTCTAAGCTCAAGATTGTTTTGTCTGCGTTAAGGACCTCATATATTATTCCTATCAAAATCATCTTAAATTGTTATATAATGCTAGCATATGCTAACTTTTTGGTGTATTTTTTAGGAATAACAAGAAACTATAGTAACAACTAATTGTGGTTGAAAATATATATCACTGCTAACGATTACCGTTAACATGTATACATTTGTGAATTAGTAATTTATCGAGTTGGCAATCAAGTTTAATAAATTCGTTGGAAAAAAGGTTCATGGGGACATATCAATGGTTTTTGAATGATGTTATTTGGCATGCTACGAATGTATTTGTTCACTATACAGAAATTTGTTTTTAGTTTAGTGTCTTTGTACTTTGTACTAATATTATAGAATTTGAACTAAATTGGGCTCAAGTATTACAAACTACGAAGACAATGAAATAAAAACATATTTCTGAATATACAAATGGGCTAATGTAGTTGAAAATTTTGTAAGTCCATATATTTTGGTTAAGAGGATTCTCCTAAGAGCCAATCTAACAATTTATCTTTATAACAGAGCCTGACCCAGTTCATTTTGGGCAATGGTCTAGGAAGAATACAATAGAATGTTCCTATGTATTGATGGGCCAATCTTAGGCAATTGAGCATATTAAGAGGACTTATTGTGACATTGGTCTTCATGCATGCCTCATGGAGCTTTGAAGTCAAGCTTGCTCTACATAAACATAGCCCACTGAGTTTTCAATTTGTCAAGTATTGGACTCAATTTCTCGCAATAGACATGTTCAATCTGGATAAACCAAATCACAATCGAACCGGAATCAAATTGAAAACCGAGTTAAATATCTTTGTTCACAATGTGAGGGTCAAAGTGGAACAATTGAATGTTTTCCTCATTTATGTAGTTTTGGCATGATGTGATACATTACGTCATTAATGCTACCTTCGGTGGAATCCAGCATTTATTAGTATTCCAATCTACTTACAAGCTTCAAATCGAAACCGATGTATATTATCGTTTGTGTTCGTTAGAATAATATCTGTTTTTTTCATACATCCGCTAATTTTTAATATAGTGTATTTTCAATTACCATAAATATAAATCTATTATATCAAATGTAGTCGTCACTAAACCTAAGATAAATTATTTTGGTTTCATATTAATTTTTTTTTTCTAATCATTGTTATAAGCTTTGAGCATAAAACTGAAACCGATTCGAAAAAAAAGTAAACTATTCAGTTTGATTTATTGCAAATGATCATATCGTTCTAATTTTTTTAGTTTTTGGTGTGGTTCGATATTTAATCATTAATTGGAAGTAACTGAAACGAAAAACCGAATGTCCGATAATGGCTGCTAATAAACAAGTCACGAGTCCATCAAATATGAAATTTGTAAACATTTATTTGTCGGTTGAATCATTCAATAATATTCTAAGAATCATATAGTACAAATCTTGTGATCAGCCTTCGTGAATTGTGTTTGAACTGTATTTTACACGGACAAAGCAACAAACAATATATTATACCTTATCTAAATATGAATCAAAGATTCCCATAAACATGATTGGAATTGCTTTCGTTTTTATTGCTTTATAAAGCAAAAAGCTTTGTTAAAGATGGAAATTTGACCAATCAAAATTTAGAGTAAAAAACAAACTAGAATATCTCACAAAAATTTTTGCTTTTCAAAGCAACAAAACGAAAGTAATCATCAACAAATTCTCCCGATCAACAATTGATTTCGTTTTTCTGCTTTGAAAAGTAAAAATCTTTGTAAGATACTCCAGTTTATTTTTGACTCTAAATTTTGACTGATTAAATTTTAATTTGTTACAAAAAAATTTATTTTAGAAAGCAGAAAAACAAAAACAATTTCCATATACCAAAATCGTTTAGACCAACCAAAATTACTTAAAATATAGAGTTGCCTAGGTGGATACACGTGTCAATAGTGCGAAGCCAAATGGACACTTGCCTTGTATTTGCAAAATCGATACAAGTTGCTCAATTCAAGACCTCACTCTCTCGTTATCCTAGTCACCTTATGGCCCTACACTTCTCATTCCCAATCCACCAATACTTCTATGACTATACATGGAACGCTCATAAATTAGGATGTTTTTGTACGTATAGTTACAAAATAAATAAAGTATTCCTTAACTAGGTCAATATGTAAAACCAAAAAAAAAACAGAAAACTAGGTCAGTAATTAATAGAAATATAATGCGCAAACAAAATTGTAGATCAATTAATAAAAAGAAAGGACAAAACTTTCAATAAAAATTTCAGTTTTTAGTTAGTTTAAATGATTTAGATAATAATTAAGCTATTAGAGATTTATGCGACCTTTTTTCATTATAAATGGAAGATTCGAATTTTTAGAGAATGGATTTGGTTATAGATTCGATTTTTCTTAAATTGTTTATAAAAAAGGTAAAACTAATAAAGTTGTAATAACGTCGTAAACCTATTAAAAAAGCTCAGAATCAAGATAGTTGTGATGTTAAGTCTCCAGAGATTAGTTAAACTTTCACCCATACTCCTCCGATTAAAAAAGAAATTGTATTACAATTAAACCATAGATAAATTAATCCATTGGACCTAAATTAATCAATTTGCTTCTTTTTTTTCTATTGAATATAAACTAAGACGACTTTTTTGGATGAAAAGAGTGTACAAAATAAGATCTAAAGATATGGTTCATATCAATCACGATTATATATATTATATGTAATGTTTGTAAATACATCCAAAACATTTATGATGAGATGGGCTTATCCTCTTCAATGGGAGAAGCAATGGCACTTTGCGTGTCTGCCGCAGAAATAACAACTCGTCTATTTCTCTTAATTCATGCCATACGTGTCCCTTTGTCTTCTTGTCAATTTCTCTCCAATTACTTTGCAGATTATTATTTCGATTTTCTTGTACCTATATAATAAAAATGGAGAAAATATGATATATACACATACATATACAAAGATATATATATATATATATATATCTTTTTGTGTTAACTATTGAATTGATTGATTCAATGCATAACTCAAATTTTAAACTCCACTTTATATGATTCTGTATCTATCTTAAATCGAAATATTGTAAAGATAGACGTTAAACATTTGACCAAACTATATCTTAAGTCGAAAGTGTGTTTTGGAGACGTCACAGACACATCACGTGAGTGTTAATGAAGTCACGAGGTGCAAATTAAAAAGGAGAACATGGATTTGATTTAATTTGGAGAGGAAGAATCAAGTTTGTTGGAGAATATTGAGAATATCTTATCAAGAGGGAAAAAAGGAAATTATTCTTTTTGATAAGGAGATTTCGATGGAGAGATTTTAGGGCAAAAGGGTTTGTCTCTTGTGCCTATAAATAGAGAGGTTAATTGTAAACCTAATTCTCTAAGAACTTAGGGAGAAGTTTTAGAGAGATTAGTGAATTAAGTCTAAGTTATCAGTTAGGATTGAAATAGATTTAGGTTGGTTTCTCGAGTAGAGTAATTTCAACAAGAATAAGTCTTTTGTAAGAAAAGATTATTGCTTAATAAATCTAATTTCAAAGTGATCTAGCCAATTGTGTTGAGTTCTAATCGATTTCAGATCGTTCTTAGCTTGTTGATTTCGAATTGTCTTTTTCAAGTGGTATCAGAGTAGGTCACCGTATAACATTTGTTAGTGTTTACAGGTGTTAGATCCTGAGGATGAGATGGACAATTCACAGCAGCAACTGGTCGTCGTTGCTAAAACTCTGAAATTGGATCCGGATAATTATGGACATTGAAAAGTCCAGATGGCTCAGCACATTCTAGGAATTGATTATGATGCGTGGCTTGCGGTTGAAGAAGGTTGGGAACATCCTGTTGTCAAAGATGCAGATGGTGCTTCTGTACTGAAATCAAGGAAACAGTGGATTGTAGAGGAGAAATCATATGCTAATGGAATTCCAAAGCCATGTCTGCTATTTTCAGCTCTCTGCACAACAATCAGTTCAAACGAGTTCAAGGTTGTACAAGCGCTAAAGAGGCATGTGATATTCTTGAAGTAGGATTTGAAGGTACCAGCAGTGTGAAAAGAACTCGGATTGATATCTTAGCTTCACGATTTGAGAACTTAGCTATGGGAGAAGATGAGCTTGTTGCAGAATTCAGCAGTAAGCTGTCAGCGCTTGCTCACGAAGCTTTAATCTTGGGAAAAACGTATAAGGACAAGAAGCTGGTCAAAAAATATCTAAGATGTCTTCCACCTAAGTTTCATGGTCATCGATCAGCTCTAAAAGTGTCTCAAAACTCTGACACAATGCGATATGATGAGGTTGTTGGAATGATGCAGGCGTATGAGCTTCAGATCACTCAGAAGGAAGATTCAACCAAAGGTAAGAGTATTGCTCTTGTATCTCAAAAACCAGCTCATACAAAGGATTCAATTAAAAATCTTTAAGAGCAAGTTGGATTATCGAAAAGCAGAGAAATGGCATAGAAAGGAATATCAGGCGTCTGCCAAACCAGCAGCTGACAGAGACAACTACAAAGCTGACAAGCAGTGTCTTGAATGTTAAGGTTATGGACACTTTAAATCTGAATGTCCATCCACCAAGAGGAAGATGAGTATACAATGTTATGAATGCAAGGGATATGAACATACCAAAAACGATTGTCTGTTCAAATTGAGTGGAAAATCAGCAATCACAACTCTGAGTGATATTGATAGTGATGATGATAAGGATGATAACATTCTGACCAACTTTGTAGCTCATTTTGGCATCGTGGATATGAATGACGATGAGGAAGAAGATGAAAACGCTGACCTTATTCCTGAAACTCAGAAGGCTGATGAGAATCATATTCCTGCCAAACACCAAGATGTTGATGAAGACGAGTCAGAATCAGATGATGATCTTGATATGAATCTAGAAGATCATATGGAAATGTTGGTGACTTCTTGGGTTAAAAAACAATGTCCGAGGGCAGAAAAACAGGTCGTTGTAGATAAGCTGCAGGAAGCTGAGAATGAACTCAAGGACATCAAAGCTAAGAATGCTAATCTAGAAAGCATATTATTTGAGTAGATGAAGCATATCAAGATGTTATCCAAAGGAACAAAGGGTTTAGACTATCTGTTGACTGTTGGAAGGAAATCTCATGCAAATTCTGGTTTGGGTTATTAGGGGAAGGAATCTACAGAGATGAAGTTTGTCAAGGCTACTAGTTCATTAGAGAATGTAGATCAATGCAAACCCTTGCAGCAAAACCGTGGTAAACGGCATCAACATCAACAACATCGAGCTGGTCTAGGGTGGAAATATGAGAAAACCCAATATTATGGATCACATTGGGGTCATCCAGTTGAGTGTTGGTATTATGGTAAAGAAAGGCATATGAGATATCAGTGTTATAAGTTGCAATTTAGGGTTCAAAGAATTTGGAGACAACGAAAGTTTACCTTCAATGGGAAAAACAGACATCAGATTTGGGTTAGGAAAACGGATTTGTTTTGCCAAGTTGCATTCACAACTAAGAAAGGTAATAAAGCTAACTCACTGAGCAAGTGGTACTTTGATTGTGGTTGCTCAAGACATATGATTGGAGATCAAGCTTTTCTACACGAGCTTGAGGCAACCCCAACTGGTAAAGTGACATTTGGTGATTGTGCTAAAGGTATAATTCGTGGTAAAGGGACAACATGCAGTTCTACAGAACCTCAACTTCGTAATGTTTACCTTGTTGATGGCCTGAAAGCAAATCTGATTAGCATCAGTCAGCTGTGTGACACAGGATTGGATGTTACATTTACAAGAACTGCATATCGAGCTGTAGATGAGAAAGGTACTATTCAATTAGATGGAGTTTGCAGAGGAAATGATTGATACATGTGGGTTCCTGGTTCCTAATGCTTGGTTGCTAATGCAGAAAGTAAAACTCAGATTTGGCATCAACGTCTAGGCCACATGAATTTTAGGACTATGGTGACATTATCAACCAAAGAGATTGTTAGAGGGTTGCCAAAGCTGGACAAAGATCAGCAGTTTGTATGTGGTCCTTGTAGCATGGGGAAACATGTTAATACACAACACAAGTCTGTTCTGGATGTTAGGTCCAAGGGTCTGTTAGAACTTGTTCATATGGATCTAATGGGTCATATCTAAGTTGAGAGTATTGCTGGGAAAAAATACATTCTTGTTTTGGTTGATAATTTCAGCAGATACACATGGGTGCGTTTTCTTCATGAGAAAAGTGAATCTTTAGAAAGTTTCAAGATTCTGGCGCTTCAACTTAAGAATGAATGACATGGTATCAAGTCTATCAGAAGCAATCATGATGGAGAATTTGAGAATGAGTTATTCAAATGTTTATGTTCTGGACAAGGTATTGATCATCAGTTCTCTGCACCACGAACACCACAGCAGAATGGTGTTGTTGAGCGCAAAAATAGAACGTTGTAAGAGATCGCCAGAGCAATGTTGTATGGAAGTAATGCACCTAAACACTTCTGGGCAGAGGCTGTTAACACTGGTTATTACATCATCAATCGTGTGTACATGCGCAAAGAAACTACAAAGACGTCTTATGAGCTGTGGAAGGGTAAAACTCCGACAGTACATTACTTTCACGTGTTTGGATGTGTTTGCTACATTTTCAATGATAAGGATCATCCTGGAAAGTTTGATTCTCAGAGTGATGATGATATGTTCCTTGGCTACTCAAATTCAAGTACAACATTTAGAGTATACAATCGTCGTACTTTGACAGTTCAAGAGACTGTAAACATGGTCTTTGATGATGCTTCCAAATTTTGGCTAACATTTCGGCTACCTAATGAGAATGATGAGTCTCAACTGCCTGAAGAATATATTTCTGATGTTAGTGCTTCAGATCCAGTTGTTGTTCCACCTCAAGTACATCGGAATCACTCCTCTAACGATGTTATAGGTGAGATTCAGGGGGGAATAATAACTCGAGGAAAGCAAATTGATTTCAAACAGCTTGCTGGGAATGCATCTTTTATCGCTTTCATGGCACAGAAGCAAGAAGTTGTTGATGTAATTGAATATGCTTGTTTTGTGTCAAAGATTGAACCTAAGACATACAAAGAAGCTCTATTGGATGAGTTTTAGATTACATCTATGCAAGAAGAGCTGTCAAACTTCAGACGGTTGAATGTGTGGATTCTTGTTTGTCGTTCTAGAGATGTCAATGTTGTTGGCACCAAATGGATCTTCAAGAATAAGATTAACAAGGATGGGAATGTTGTTAGGAACAAGTCACGACTAGTTGCACAAGGTTACTTACAAGTTGAAGGTGTTGATTTTGAGGAGACATTTGCACTAGTAGCTCGTTTGGAGTCTATCAGGTTTATGTTTGGAATGACATGCAATATGGGTTATAAACTATATCAGATGGATGTTAAGAGTGCTTTTCTGAATGGATTTCTTCAAGAAGAAGTGTATGTTGAACAACCCAAAGGGTTCGAAGATCCAAAGCATCCTGATTATGTTTACAAGCTCAACAAGGCTCTGTATAAACTCAAACAGGTACCAAGAGCTTGGTATGATCGTCTAGCCACATTTCTGATTGAGAGAGGGTATACACGTGGAAGTGTGGACAAAACATTGTTTATTCTAAACAATGCGGAATGATTCATAGTGGTGTAGATCTATGTTGATGATATAGTGTTTGGATCTACCAATCAGACGATGGTTGAAAAGTTTGTTAAAGTCATGACTCGAGAATTTGAGATGAGTATGAATGGTGAACTCACTTGCTTTCTGGGTTTACAAGTAAAACAAACAGTTGATGGGATTTTTGTGAATCAAAGCACGTATGCAAAGAATCTGATTCAGAAGTTTGGAATGGAAACTAGCAAGGCAGCGAAGATTCTTATGGGAACAAACGAAAAGCTATTCAAAGATGAATCAGGGAAATCTGTAGATGCTACATCATACAGAAATCTGATCTCTGTACTTGACAGCAAGTCGTCCAGATCTCTGTTTTTTGGTAGGAGTATGTGCAAGGTTTCAGGCTGATCCTAAAGAAAGTCATTTCCAAGCAGCTAAGCGTATTTTGAAGTATATGAGCAGAACACAAAGTCTAGGGATTTTCTACACAAAGGATACGACGACAAGCCTAACAGGGTACTGCGATGCAAATTGGGCAGGATGTGTTGATGATCGAAAAGGCACAAGTGGTGGATGTTTCTTCATGGGAAGCAATCTGATTGCCTAGTTCAGTAAGAAACAAAATTGTGTTTCTTTATCAACAGCAGAAGCAGAATACATTCCGTTGGGAAGCTGCTGTACTCAACTTCTCTGGATGAAGCAGATTTCTGCTGATTACAGTACAATTTATAAACTCTTGCTTGTTTATTGTGATAATCAAAGTGCCATTAGCATTGCTAAGAATCATGTGCAACATTCTCAAACTAAGCATATTGACACTCGTCATCATTTTATTCATGAACTTGTTGAGGAGAAACTGGTTGTGATTGATCATGTGAACACTGAATATCAACTGGCTGATTTATTTACTAAACCTCTTGCTTTTAATCGTTTGTGGAATTGAGGACTGCAATTGGGATTTGTGAGTACTAAACGATGTTTTAAGGTTTTGTTGAGCTGATTTGAGACAAGAGCTTGTTTTCTGGAAAAGAATGGCAGACACTGGAAAAGCAGACAAATATCAGTTTTGATCGATCAAGTGGAAAATAGCTGCCTATCATGCTGTCACAAGATGATCTTTGAGCTGAGATATTAAATGTTAGGAGAAAGAGGTCAAAAAGTTGAGGAGAGCAAGTGTATTTGAGTTGAGAAGTTAAGTGATACTCATTACACTAATTTCACTGATGTGTGAAATATCTGAATCAATAGGTTGAGAAATCAAGTGATATCTTTGATTCATTTTTATGCAAGATGATGGAGGTATCGTACTTGTGATGGTTTGCCAAAACACATGATCAAGAAGGGTATATCTACTACCAACAAAGTGATTATATCGTACTTGTGATGTTGCAACAGTCATATGATCGAGAAGGGTACCTACATCATCTAAGTATGCAATTGTGACTGTATATGACTCTCCAAAGGAAAATTCCAGCTGCCTGATCCGTTTAATGTCCTCAACGCTTTGAAAAAGGCTTGTGATGAAGGCATGCTAGTGTGAAAGTCTAGCCACAAAGTCTTGATTCTGATTGTACATCTCAAAGTAAGGTGCATGCTAGGCTTTGCAGAATATGGGTTCTCTATGGATGATCAACCTCAGCAAAAGGTATTTTCATATCTTACACTGATTTTTGAAAACTTATAATGGGACTGTTCACATGGTTGATTATAATTCTGGGTCACTCACGAGTTTGATTGATAAATAGACGTCTGTTGAAAAAGTATATCATGCTTAATGTCATTGTTGATTGAGTTGCAGTTGATTGTTTTGATTCATGGTTGCATTTATGTATCTTGGTACACTAATCAGTCAATCCTAGCGATTAGACACACACTTGCTTGTTTTTGTCTCGATGTGCACTTAAGTAGGGGGAGATAAGAGTTTGACTCTTGATGAATCTACAATGTCTCGTTATGGGGGAGAAACGTTTTAGGGGGAGCATTGCATCAAGAAGATGCAAAAGAAGAACCTAATTTTGTTCGACAGGAACCTGATTCAAAACAAGAACATGATTTCTCAAGATGTAGAACAAGAACCTGATGAACGTGAACAAGAACCTGATGAACGTGAACCTGTTTGCTGAAGATGCACATTAAGTCAAAAAGGGGAAGATTGAAAGTGTGTTTTGGAGACGTCACAGACATATCACATGAGTGTTAATGAAGTCACGAGGTGCAAATTAAAAAGGAGCACATGGATTTGATTTAACTTGGAGAGGAAAGACTCAAGTTTGTTGGAGAATATTGAGAATATCTTATCAAGAGGGAAAAAAGGAAATTGTCCTTTTTGATAAGGAGATTTCGATGGAGAGATTTAAGGGCAAGAGAGTTTGTCTCTTGTGCCTATAAATAGAGAAGTTAATTGTAAACCTAATTCTCTAAAAACTTAGGGAGAAGTTTCAGAGAGATTAGTGAATTAAGCCTAAGTTATCGGTTATGGTTGAAATAGATTTAGGTTGGTTTCTCGAGTAGAGTAATTCCAACAAGAATATGTCTTTTGTAAGAAAAGATTATTGCTTAATAAATCTAGTTTCAAAATGATCTAACCAATTGTGGTGAGTTCTAATCGATTTCATATTTTTCTTAGTTTGTTAATTTCAAATTGTCTTTTTCATATATATATATATATATATATATAAACACGATTGTTATTTTTTTTTTTCACAAATTCAACAAACTAAAATGATACTAGACAATGAATATAAGTTCCATAACTATTGATTAACAACATATTATACTGTCGAGCTTGAAAAAAATTTTCGCAAAAAAAAATAATTAATTTTTATTATTTATTCATTAAATTACAAGTGATCCAGAACTTATAAAAGAGTGGGTGTCACAATCTAGGATTAAAAAATCATTCATGGATACATTAGAAATGTAGGGTAGTTATAATTAAGGATAACAGAAAAGAATCCTTGAAAATTTTGGAAGCTAATGTAAGATATGAGTCCATGCGACTAATAAAATTCGAACAACAAGATTTAAGGTTTATCTAGTAGTTTCGTGGGTCTTAAGGTGAATTCTAAAGACGAGTCGAATGTTTTCCGGACAAAAGTTCGGTCGAGTCGGAAATTTCCACGTATTAGAATTGCTTAATTGTCTTTAACTAGCGAAAATTCAGTCCACAGATATTAGTTTTAATTTTAAATTATTAAAATCACATACACATATATAATCTTCAAGTTTGATATTATTTTCATGCACATAATGTTGCGAAATTATGAATACTTATATCTGAAAATAATTGACAAAACTAACATGTTTAAAAACTAGTAATTTGGAAACTATTTTTATCAAGTGGTTAAATACCATTTCTACTATGTTCTTAATCAAGATTCAACTAAAAGAATTCTACCTCGAGTAAATTAGTCCGTTTGAAATGACTTTTATGTTAGTTTGAATAAATCGCAGGATGCAATATTGCATTCCGTTTCTTGACCAAAAAAAACCATGTCGATTCAAACAGTCAACAAATTTTATTTTTCAAGGAGCTTGTTTTATTGACTTTGTTTGCGATAGCAGTCCCAAATAATTCACAATTAACGTAGAAAATCTTACATTCCTAAGAATTTCATAAATATAACATTATTTTACGTGGTAAAATTATCATTTTATCAAATTATGAAGTTTCAAAAATATATTCAAATTCAAAGACTAAATATGTGTGGGAGACAAATTATTTGTCGATCTATAACATAATAATTAAACTGTTTTTTACTTCATTTGAGTCGATAAAACTCTGTTTATATCCAAAGTTTGGATTATGTAAATGTCTAGAATTTAAACATAAATAGTTTACTATTTGATTAAAAATACTTACTTAGAAGTTAGAATCAACTGTTTTATGATTCAGAGAACTATAGATAAGACTGACTCTTCAATTACATTTTATTAAAATTTATTATCAAAGGGACCAAATCAAGTGGCATTTAAGATCCTTATCACCATTTAATCACATTAATTTGATGATAATTCATAGTACACGGTCACACGATATCTTACAATTTATAAAATTTATATATTTTCGTAATTAAAAACTAAAGATATTGTTATATTTTTGTATATAATGTTTTTAAAATTGAGTAGGACCAATTAAAATAATTGGACTGGACATAGAGATCGGGCAATACTGATTCACACGTATTACAAAAGATAATCATTATCATTTCTCATTTTCGGATAGATATAGTTATAAGTATGTATATATATATATATATATATAGGAAAAAGTATGTAACTATGTATATAGGGGAAAAAAGCATATTTCCAAAAGAATATTCGATTTTTAATATATTTTCATAATAGTATGATGCGTCTGTGTATACATGACATCATTGGATAACGTTGATGTAACCTTGAATTTTGTTTGTTCACTTTTATAGTTTTATGTATATCTCTTTTCTTTTTGCTATTCATCTTTATCATTATCTTTATATCTAGTTGAAGATTAGCATACATAAGCATTATCAATAAACATTACAAACGCTTTTACACAATTATTATATCTTGAGTTTATTTTAAAAATTTCAATTTAGAAAGTTAGAAAATTAAACAATATTTTGGTAGTTAAAATGTTTTTTAAGTTCTTAGAAATTTATGTATTTGTGTATGGCACTTATGGTTGAATGGGTTTTTGCATTACGGCCATGCAACTCCTATGGACCATCTCCATGCGTGGGCCACGTGATGTGGGTCCTAATAATTCTCTTTTCCTTTTATTCATTTTTTAGGCTTAAATAATATTAGAATTTTCTTTATATTTGTCAATCTTTGTCAAGTTTGTTCACAACAGTTGGGAACAATATCCACTAGTTGAAATTAGAACTTCTACCATCAATTAGTAGATAGAAGTAATATTTAATTGAACCACATGTAACTTAGTTTTGAATTAATTGATTCTGAATTGTTCTAATGGGAATTATAGCTTAATATATATTTATTTTAAAGAGGATAAGAGATTTTGTATTAAGAATATGCTCAATGATTATAAGCACGTTCAATTCAAAAAGATCAAAGAAGTTAGCATGAAGTGTATCGATAAAATAATGGAAGTGAGATGTGTTTTGTGATTGTGTAGTGCTCTTTGTTGCAAGGTGGGCGAGAGAGAGTTGATCCTCAAAATCCTCTCTAGTCTCTAGTGGCCAATAGAGTGTGTGTTTCTATTTCTTGATCACTTGGTCATAGCTTTTTTTTGTTTCATTTTCCTTCTCGATTTAGGATCTTATCTTTTTATTTTTAATTTTACAGTGGATGTTGTAAAAGATTAAACCCAACAACAACCCATATAATTATGTCTCAAAGCAAGTTAGATTTATACATATTTTGATATTAGAACAGTGCAAGTAGCATTTTTTTTCTATCTTATATGAAAAAATCGATATTTTAATTTTTTGGTGACAAACTTGTGTTTTTCACTTTTTTTACATTTTTTGTTCATAATAAAGTTCTTTGAGCTACTTCCATTTCTATTTTTCCTCTATTTTATTAGGTTCTTGAAAACATAAATCCTCTTACTTGATTTGTTCTGAGATGTTGTCCACCAAGAAATAAAGATTTAAGTTAAAATCTTAAGATTGCTGAAATCTCTAAATTTTTTCAGGAAATCTCATGATTTTGAGTGAGTTAAATTTAACATGTCAGGATCGAGACAACATCTTCGGATTGGCGTTTTTTTTTTGTTAGCATCCTTTCAAATGGACATATATTTTGATTGGCACATCTTGTTTGACGTGATGCTCCTTGTTATATAGAATTTGCCGATCCAGGCTTTGTATTAATTTGCTGATCGACACCAAGACACCTAATTCCAAATTAATTGAATTCTGAATGCAAAAGGTTTCGTTAAAAATTAAAGAAGTGTAAGGTTATAACAAAAACCAATTAATTTTAGCAAATTATAAAGACCCAATTAAAAACGAAATTCATAAAATTTAAAAGATTATAAATGGTAACAGCTGAATGTAGCTGAATTTGGCTGAATGTGGAATCTGACTGAATTGTTATTTTATTTTTTCAGTGAAATCTAGCTGAATAAGTTAAAATCAAATGGTTACAGAAGAATCTGGCTGAATTTTATGGAATTAAAATATTAGTTTACTAATAAAATAAAAAATAGTATGCCTTATAAAACAACTTAATTTAAAAATAAAATTTTAAAAATTTAACTAGTATTTCAAAGTTAAATCATAATTAAGCGTATTATATAAAAACTAGGATTATACCCACGCTATAGTGTGAGATTTAATTGTTTTTTTAACCCGTGTTTATTTAGGTTCTTAAACCCGTATTGATATTTAAAAAATCATTTTTGAGATGTTATTTTAGAGCCCCAAAATTCAAATCAAAGTCAACTAGAATTAGAAGAATCGAACCCGTCAAAATATTCCAAAGATCCTAAATTTATGCATCTGAAAAAATCGAACCAAAGTTGAAGTAGAACCAAATCAATAACCAAATTTTAGCTTTTTAGAGTTATTCTATTAATTTTTTTAAAGTTTTGAATATTTTTATAAAAATAGTAGAATCCAAACTCGATTTATACCGAACCAAAATTCTATCCGAAAAAAGAATATCTAAATAAGTTTAGAAAAAACCGAATTACAGGAATAGAAACCGACAAAATACCATAATATTCCTAAATCTATGTACCCAGTAATCCGAATCCAAACCTAAACCGGAATCGAATCAATAACCGAATGTGTACCCGATTTAATTTTATTAATTTTTAACTTTTTTAGAATTTTTTCTATTAACTTTATTATTTTTGAATGTTTATATAAAAATTTACAACCAAACATACCTCAAATCTATTATTGTTCTATTTTTGAATTAAGGCAATGTATATTAATTATATGTATATACCTAATACTAAGTTCTTTTTTTGAGCTTTTAAATTGAAATTATTATTAATTTTGAATTTTATATATAATTTATAAAGAAATCTACATTACACCTATGTTTAAGGGTTGTTGTGAACCATATATTAATTTTATTCTAAAGTTTATAACACGATTAAAATGAAAGTGTCTCCTGCTTTAATATATAAGATTAAAATCCATAATATTTTGGTACTTAATCTAAAATAGAATGTATCAGATCGAATTAGAATTGACTAAATAGTCGTCTGAAACCTAAATTTATATACATGAAAACCCAAATTTGAACTTGGTCATACCAAGAACTGAATGGAGTATCCAAAATACATGAAAATTATATAGCTAAAATTTATTATTTATATTAAAAATTTAATTTTAATATTCAAATTTGCAATTATAAATTTGATTATATTATTATTCATTTTGGAACAAAATAACAAAAAAATCCAAAATATTCAAATCTATATTTAGTTTTAAATTTTGTTAGACTGTTTTAATTAAATTTTAATTTGTTTTGATATTGAAAAAAATAATACATAATTTCGAACTCAATCAAAACTGAATAATTTATATAAAATTTGGATCTTTAACAAACTATCACAATCGAACGATATCCAATTTATACCAAATCAAACTCAATCCAGAAAATTTGTCTAAATAGGTGTTAATTGAATAAAATCGAAAATGTGAAAATTTTAAAAACCTGATTGGAATTTACACGATTCTTAAATGTCCATATTTAACGAAGAGATACATGACTTAATTTTTTATATAATTAATTATATAAACTATTAGTTAAAATTTAAATAACAAAAAAATTCAATTGTGAAATCCAACTAAATTATTATATGTGCAAATGGTAGTAACTGAATCGTGGAATTCAGCTGAACTAAAAATATTGGTTACCATTTAGTACTTTATTCTATTCAAATGTACTTGGACAAAAATGCTTATTTATATCATTCATTCATAGAATTTAAAACTCCATACAAAAAGTTAAAGTCTTATTATATTTTTTAAGTTTTTCTTTTCCATTAAGGAAAAATAAAAGAAGATTATGGCTTACGTAACCTAATGGGTCCACCAAAATGACGATTTTACCCTTATTCTCCGTAGTTTATTCAACATTCAAGAAACCCCTATAAATACGCTATTAACTCAACTCTTTACTTGGCTTGCACAGACAAACCAACAAACAAACTATCTTTTACTCTTCTTCTTCCTTTTCTCGAATATTCTCATTAATAGTTATGGTTGTTTCTCCGATGAACTCTACAATCAAATTCCTCTGTAGCTACGGCGGGAAAATTCTACCTCGTTATCCCGACGGAAAACTCCGTTACAACGGTGGTCATACTCGCGTCCTCGCCGTTCCTCGCTCAATTTCGTTTTCCGGTTAGTTTATTTTCTCAATCTCTTACTCGATCGCTCTTTTGATTTTGAAATTTCAAAAATCGATGAGAGAGCGAAAATTAAGGCAGCGCGTGTGGTGCGTGTTAACAGAGTTAGCGTCGAAGATGGCGGAGATGTGCGGCGGATTTACAACCGTAACGATTCGATGTCAATTTCCGATGGAAGATCTCGACGCGCTTGTTTCAATTACTTCCGATGAAGATTTGATGAATCTAATTGAAGAGTATGATCTTGTTTCCTCCACTTCTCAATCGCAGATGAAGATTAGAGTCTTCTTAAATCCACCGAAATCCGGCGGATCTAGAAAATCAACGGTTTCTCCTCCTCCGTTAGCTTTACCATCATCTACCACTACATCATTATCTTCTACAACTTCTTCTACTTCATCAAGTCCTAGATCTCCTTCGTTGTCGAAACCACCGCTTCCTCCGTCACCACCGCGATTGGCGGCGAAGAATCCTTGTTACGGTTGTTATCTCCATCGTAATTCGAGAAATATCTACCTTGTTCACAACGGCAATCATTGGCAATAACAAGGAAAAAAAATGTGAAGAATCGAATATACAATTAAAAAAAAAAGTTAAATCGTTTTTTTAAAAGAATGTAAAAGAGCGAGATATAATTATAGAAGGTGTACGTGATCTTCTTCTCTTAGTTACGATGATGATCGTCGCCATTAATGAATTCCTTCATAAGCTTTTTTTTTTTTTTTGG
>OVAX01002022.1:10794-35167 GCA_900406405.1 Lepidium africanum | reverse complement strand
AACCTTCTGCTGTGTTAGGTAGACTTTCGACACAAGCTATCGGCATCCCATGAATCGCGAGTTTATGAGGAGAGAATTCTTCCGCACACCGAACCTCCAGTCAACACCCACTTCTCCGGATCTTGATACAGGTTTCTCTCGAAGGAAGTGTGTATTTCTCACTGAAGGATTGAGGGTAGACTTGAAGAGTTTTGCACAGCTATCTTGTTCAGGCGGACCTGATGGAGCTGAGGAAATATGTGGAGCAGGCTCTTGTTGGAGGCCAGACTTAGGTTCTACGATTTAAGTAGAAGCACAAGGAGATAGCACAGTTGTTTTATCAGACTGGACTGGAGCAGAAATAGCCTCTTGATTTGGGATGACAACAGCCCCAACCAAAGAATCAATTGGAGGTGAGGCCTTCGGCGAAGGAAGAAGAGTAGAGACAGAGGACATCGAAGTGGTCAAGGGAACACTCGGAGGAGCAATTTCTTCAACAGCCAGAGATTTTGGCTTCGACTGGGTCTTATTTTTAGGCGACTTCTTTGAAGAAGACCCTAGGTTTTTTTTACTTCTTTTGGAGACGAGACTGCCCCATAAGGTGAGGCAGGCCTGGACATGAAGGAAAGGGAGAGATCCTCCGCCGCCAGAGCAGCGCCGGAGGGAGGAGCAGAATAACCTAAAAAATCGCCAAGGGGGGAGAAAAGTTAGAATACTTTTTTTTTGGCTGGTTGTGGGTGGGGAAGTTGTTGTCGCTGTGCAGGAATTCTTCAAATCAGGACATTTACTCAAATCATGGAATGCTACTATGCTTGTATTAATCCCTAAGTGCTAGAATGCTGAGCTTCCATCACAGTTTCGAGCAATTGCATGCCTCAACACTCTCTATAAGGTTATTGCCAAACTCTTAGCTGGCAGATTGAAAGTTCTTTTAACATATTTCATTTCACCCTCCTAAATTGCATTCATCCCTGGAAGGTTACTCTGTGAAAATGTCATTTTGGCTACGGAGATTGTTCAAGGGTACAATCGGAGGTGTATCTCTTCGAGAGGCATGTTGAAAGTGGACATCAAAAAAGCTTTTGATTCCGTCCATTGGGACTTCCTTTTGGCTGTCCTTAAAGGTATTGGTGTCCCAGAAAGATTTATTGGGTGGATTTCTGAATGTATCTCCACGCCAAGCTTCTCTATTGCAGTTAATGGAGTTACTAGTGGTTACTTTAAAAGCACCACGGGACTGAGGCAAGGAGACCCCATGTCTCCGTATCTTTTCGTGTTGATTATGGAGCTTTTCACCAAGCTTTTAAACTCCTGATATCAATCTGGGTATATCGGCTATCATCCCAAAACATCGGATGAAGTTGTCTCATCTGATGTTTGCGGATGATCTCCTGATTTTCTTCGATGGGACTTCTTCATCCCTTCATGGTATTGCGGAGGTACTGGATGACTTTGATGGCTGGTCTGGTCTTAGCACCAATAAGGACAAAACTAAGCTATTTCTTGTAGGAATTCCTGATCAATCATCGCTCCAGGCGTATGGATTTCCCATTGCGAATCTCCCTATTCAATACTTAGGCCTCCCGTTAATGAGCAGGAAGTTAAAGACACAGGAATATGAACCGCTCCTGGAAAAAGTAAGAAGCTACATGAGAGGCTGGGCTATTAAAGCTCTTTCTTTTTTGGGGAGATTGCAGCTCCTTTCCTCAGTCATTGCAGGTCTAGTAGTATTTGGTGCTCCACATTTATTTTACCGAACTCTTGCATTCGCAAGCTAGAATCTCTTTGCTCTAGATTCTTGTGGGCTGGAAATTTGGAACAAAGAGCAAAAGCTAAGGTGGCGTGGACTCAAGTTTGTCTACCAAAAGCCGAGGGTGGGCTAGGTTTGAAACCATTAGCTACATGGAATGTTGTTCTCAATTTAAAACTTATTTGGCTTCTCTTCTCTTCTAGTGGATCCCTTTGGGTTGCTTGGCACAAAACCTATCACTTCTCTACACCCGCCGAGTTTTGGTTTTCTCAGGAAAATCCTCACCACTCTTGGAACTGGAGGTCGTTACTAAGGCTTCGAGACGCAGGCAAACAATTTATTCGTTGTAGACTGGGAAATGGTTGTGATATTAGCTTCTGGTGGGACTCTTGGATTGGTACAGAGCCGTTGTCCTGTTTTACTCAACTGAGCAGACCTCTACCATTCAGAATTGATCCATTAGCATCTGTCTCCGACGTTGTAGCAGGTACCCTCTGGGATGTTGCACAGCCCAGATCAGACGAGGAAGTTAAGATCTACACTCTCCTCTCTACGGTCTCGCTACCTTGGGATATATCAAGAAAAGATGAATATTATTGGTCGGTTGATTCCAAGGATTCTAAGGGTTTCTCCTCGGCTCTGACTTGGAAATCTCTTAGGAACCAAGGCCCTGTGCTTTCATAGTCTTCTTTTGTCTGGTTTAAAGGAGCAACTCCCCGGCACGCTTTTATTGTTTAGCTAGCTCAGCTTGATAGGTTATCAACAAAGGATCAAATGCTTTCTTGGGGTCTCGATGTCACACCAAACTGTTGCCTATGTTCTCAGGTTATGGAATCAAGAGACCACCTGTTCTTTTTCTGCAACTACACCACTCAATTATGGACTCTTGCTATGCACCATTTGGAAATTTCTCCGGTTCACTTCTGCAGCAGGGAGAATCTAACGAATTGGCCAAAATCTCGATCTTATAGGGTTCCATCTACCCTAAGGAAACGGGTTGTCCACTCAATCATCTACAATATCTGGAAACAAAGGAATAACCTATTGCATAATAGCTAGTCTATAATGTCTCAGGTTTTATTCAAGATCATTGACAAGGAAATTGTCAATTCCATCAATGCAAGGAGAACTAGAAAACCTTACAAATCTCTTATGCACACTTGGCTTTCATAGCCATCTGTTGGTTGTTGTAACCTCTCTCTGTTGTTTATCTTTTTTGGGGCAGAGAATGATTTGTTAAAAGGATTCTAATCCGCTTTCACTATATGATATTTACCATTTACTAAAAAAAAATATATCACATCGAGGAATGTGTTGGACCTTGTAGTAGTCTTCTCCTCCTTCTCATAATTTATCCTTCCATGCATTACCATCAACCATACCAAAGATTTTCAGTTGTTTTAAAGAAGTTATAAATCTCAACCCATCCGGAAGCTGCTTTAACTTTTTACAATTCCAAATCTCGAGAGTATGAAGAAGGGGCAAGGAGCCTTCTTCTACTATCCACTCTTCCCATTCTATTATTGCATATAAGTATAGCTTCTGCAACTAAGGAAACCCACCGTTCGAGCAAACCATTATGCTCCCACATAATGATACTTCATATAACGTAACCTCCTTTAACTGAAGCAATTTTTCTAGAATTGACATTGGATCCTCCTTCAAACGACATTACTCTAAAGTAATGGTTGTAAGGTGAGAAGGCAAGTGTTGTAAAGGTAATTCTATCATATATATTCTTAATTGCAGCTGTTTGAGATTGACGCAATCCAAAACAAATTCTTCTTCACCATGCCTAGGACCATACCACATGTCTTTATTTATTCTAAGATTTTCCAAATGTCTCAATCGACTTAGAGATGAAGATATAATTTCCATTGTACATCCGCCATTGTAATTAATTGAAACTCTCTTGAGCTTTGTCATTTGTTGAAGGTCCTTCACACTGGTATTCTTTGTTGATGAATTCTCCAATGTCTCCAGATTGACTAGATTACCCAATTCCAATTTCACCGTGTCACATATACAAATTGGAAGATACAGATATGCCAATTCTCTCATATCTTTCATGAAATTGGGCATGGACTTTGGATCTAGGTCATACACATTCAAGTTTAAATAGAGCAGTTTCTTTAGATTCTGCATAGAAGAAGGTAGATGAGATACTTTTGCCTTATATAAACTCCAATATCTTAGGTGAATGAGCTTCCCGATGCTAGAAGGTATAATTCCTCCTTCAACCGATATAGAAGAGAGATCTAGAACTCTCATCAATTGTAACCTTCTAAAGCATAAGCATGATTCCACCATACTATTCAATCCATACTTCTTGTTAAAACTCAAGAGAGATCTAACTTTCGGATTTGTCATCTCCCCCACATGAATATATGTATATGCAGACCAATGTACCGCAACTCTGCGAGATTTAGAAAACTCTTTAGAACTTGTAGTTGATGTGTTGTCAAAATTTTGTAGGAAGATTTCTTCTTTTGCTTTCCACAAACAAACTTCTCTCATCATGTCATGCAAGCAACATGTTTCAAATCTTGAAGTAGTAACATCTTTTTCAGAAATAACCATGTTTCTATTTGCCAATTCTGCTATGTATTCATCTCCAACCTCTCGAATCGATGCTCCATCGTAAAAATTTGGCCTAGGTATTCCCTCTGCTGCCCATAAATAGAACAATTGATCCACATCAATAGCATAATCTTCTGGGAAATAGGCCAAGTAGAGAAAGCAATGCTTCATATAGATTGGCAGCTCTTCAAAGCTCATATATAGAATATGATAAACAGAATCGACATTCCCGATGTCGAAGCTAGTCTCTCCGATGATGTGAGCTTTAATATTCTCAAAAACTTTTCTCTACTCACTTAATGTGTATTTCGTAGCTAACAACTCGCCTAACACTTTTGCAGTCAAAGGTAAACCTCCACAACGTTCGATCATCTGCCTACCCACTTTTTCCATATCTTCATCAAGCTTATGTTCTACATAACATTATTAAGTATATAACATTTCTATAAAGATATGTTTCAGTTACAAGAAAGTTTTGAAGGATCATATGTCATGGAGTACTATAGATAAGGTATTTCATAGATTGTCATTGAAAGCGTACCTCTTGTATCTTTCCAAGGAAATGCTGTCATTTGAAAAAGTGTCCAACTGTTTTCAATGCTTAGGCATTCTGGTTTAAAAATCTTAGCTTTTGGATCTATATGTGAAGCCACTGACTCTTTGCGAGAAGTAAGTAGTACATCCTGTAATATATCACACATGCACGCATTCATCAATCAATGTAGTTGCTACTGATGACAGGATCATAAAACATATATATGTTTTTCTATATTTTTTTTATAATCATTTTTGAGTTCAGCGAGGTGCTCATCCACTCCCGTAATTCGGTCAGATTCTCGGACAAGGAGGTCCCAAACCTTCTCAACTCCAAACGACAAAAGTGACTCAGCTACAACCATTTCCTAATTAAGAAAGTAGTTATTAAAACTCACTTAATAAAGGTATGACTTCATAATTCATATAATCAGATAGATATGCACACAAAAGATGAGAAAAACTGCTTCCTTAAATAATTAGAGAAAGAAAATAAATAATATGAACATGAATTACCATTTTCTCAGAATCGACTGTTCGTCCAATCACTATTTAGAAGAAGACGATGCGTTCTGTATATTTAGAACTCTGCTGAATAGATAAACAGAATAGACTCTTATCCAACGACCAGCTGTAGTCTTAAATTGAGTGGCAATAAATTTCTTATAATTAATTATTGAGGCCATTTTATCACTTGTAGCCACTTGCTGCGTACTATACTTGGTCTTATTACATTGGTTCAAAAAACAATAGAGAACTGCCCAATTCCCAAATAAAGAGAGAGCGAATACTTTCTCTTACATATGTGATTCAGATTACTTACTTCATCAAGACAGTACCAAAGCTAGAAGAAGCTTCTAATAAAAACTTACAAGTTATAACGAGTGTTTAACATGCTAGTAGGGAAAAGATCACTAACTAAATCATCAATCAAAGCAGAAACAATGTCTCCTTCAATGTCTATGCCTTCCTCAAACATCTCTCTCTCGTAACCAATCCATCTCCCTTCAAAACAGCTCATGTCATGCTCCACAAGCTCGTCGATCATCATTTCTCTCATCTTCTTTAACCCTTTAACTTCCCTGTTCAATTCTTTAGCCAATGAATCTCTATGTTCCAACAAAAAGCCACCTGACATCATCATTCCTTTGCAGCTTCCAATTAACATTTTTTCGAATTTCACAGCTATGCATTGATTCACACAGTCGAAAAGCACTTTTCTTTCTATCTTCATTGACTTTGAAGCTCCTCGAGCGCTTTCTATTTCATCAAAGAGGCTTGAGGGTAATAAGAATTCATTAGTGGTTCTCACTGAGGCGTAGTCTTGAAACATGAGCTGGCAAGAGTTGAGGATCTTGGTTATGTACTCGAGCTCCCAATCTCGAGTTGATGAAACTGTTTCATCTAAGGTTTGGTAAGACTCGTTTGAGGAAACCCAACTGAGCACTTGATCTGATGAGCTCTGTTTCATTCCTGAAACAACAACATTAAGCGTATTTAGCAGAAAATTAAACTAGTTCCCTACTTAGACATTACATTTACATTCTCCAGCCTAAGATTCAAGATTTAAGCGATCATTACTAACTATTTGGTGTGAATTCACAAGCTGATCAATAGAAAAGGAAGAAAATCAAGACATAAGCTGATGTAGTAATACCATATTCTCTGTCGTGTCTGCAGTCTGAAAAACTCTTGCTGCAGGAGAGTACTAGATCATCAGATTCTGTAAGAGTGGTGAGGCTGCTAACTTCTTGTTCTTCTCCTTGTATTATCTTCTTCTTCTTTAAGGAACAAGATAAGAAAACAGGATTTTCTCAGAAAATGGTAAGTTGGAAAAGCTTTGAATATAACAGAATAGTGAAGCTGCATTTCACGGAATTTAACCTGGAATTTCTGATTGTTATAGAATGAAGTGCAGTCAGAAACAGAGTCACTCTCTGATAAGACTTTATCAATACTACTTTGAGTCAATTCACTCTGTTTTGATGGCGATGAAATCATCCCGTTTGCTCTGTCCTTTGAAATGGAACTTAAAGACTCTTCCTGGATCAAGCTAGAGCTAGATGATTCAATCTTCGAGGTCAATTCCCTGAGCTTTTGCTCTAAAAGCGCATTTAAAGAATCACCTCCAATCACATTAAACTTAACAGCAGAATCTACATCTTGTTTGGTTCCTTGTGAATGAGAAGATAACCCCTTAATGGAAGATGAGAAAGTAAAAGAAATCACGTCCATGTCCCTTTTCTGATCATCTTTACTCGTGCTCGATTCCCCATCAATGGAAATGTTACATTTTATAGACTTTTCACCTCTTTTTATCCTTTTATCTTCATAGATTCCCTGTTCTTGTAACCCATTCCGCGGTTTTTTGTTGCGGGGAAGACTCTTTTTGCGGGACAAAGGTAAAGAACTGGACTTTTCTGCAGAATTTGTAGTAAAACTCTGGCTCTTCGTTGTAGATCCACTTTCCACGAGAACCTTATTCACAACTTTGTTCAATACCTTCCTGGATTGCTGATTGTCTCTGCAGTTCTGCTTCTGGTAGTTCTGCTTAAGCACATTCTTCCCTGTGCTCAAAGAAGATGCTTTGAGACTGTTATGGCCTTTGACCGTCCTATTCTTAGCTTCCGCTTTATCCTTTTGTCCAGAAGAAGTCCTCTTGTTGCCACTTGAGGACGTTGATAAGCTGTCTTGCTTCGGATTACAGCTGGCCTTTACTTGCACAGAGAAAGAAGGCTGCTTAACTTCACCCTTCAACCCATCACAACTGTTTTTCCCCAATGCTGTAGTTTTCTTCTCGTTTTGATCCACTCTTAAGTACTTACTGTTACGAGTATTATCATTAGAGATTCGAGGGATTGGAGTTGAAGTTTTCTGTGCAGCAGCCTCTAGTTTCTCTTTCAGATCTCGAATCCTCAATGGAACCGGTGAAGAAACATCAGATGATGAAATCACTCGTGTTCTTGCAGTCATTCGTGGACTTGGCTCGATCATTCTTGAAGCAGCTTCCATTACATAAGCAGGATTCCTAGACACAAATCCAGGATTCCTTATTGGAGACAAGAGCTTGTTGTGAGTGACGGAGATCGGTTTAGCTGATCTTGGAGGTAAGGTCTCAGTTTGAAACCGCTCAATCATCCGTTTCCGTGGCCCTTTACTCGTTCTTGAATCCAAATGATCCCAAGAAACACCATCAAATTCACTCTGATGATCAACATTAGCATCCCAAGTGTTTGGTTGACGCGAGGATCTGAGAAAGTATGGATCAAGATCAGGATTAACCCGTGGTTCCAAAACGTTTGGTAGCGGTAAACCCTCTAAACCCATGAGCCTCGCTACTACGCTTGGTGCTTTAACCACATTTCCATCATCACTGGTTACAGATGATGCACAACAGCTCGAGTCACTTCGTGGATTATAAGTTGAGTTCTTTACTGTTTGATCAACCTCAAACTGTCAAAATAGATCACACCACAGAACACAATGAGCTCAAATCATTTACTAAACCTAAACAAAACAAAAAACGGTATGGAGCAAAAGCCTTACAACAGAATGCCGCGTAATGGAGGGGTTTTGAACATTGTCTTTTGCTTGCTTTGATTCTTCTGCATTAATAGAAGAAACTTTAGATTATTGAACTGCATTAACTTAACTTATATATACAACAAACATTTGTACACAGAAAACACAAGAATGAAGACATACCAGAGAGTTGAGGGGTATTAGATGAGAAAAGCTTCTTCCTGGATTTTCCAGGCCAATCAAACAAATTTAGAAATGCTCCTCTAGGTCGTTTTCTCTCAACAATGTCCATCTTAATTCACCTATAGATCACAACAATCAAATCAGTTTCAGTAGAAAGCACTTACAAAAGGCTGCATTTCATCAAACAACCACAGACCAGAAATTTCGAAGTAATCACAATGAATCACCCAATTTTTAGCTAAATATAAAATGAGAATCTATTTGATTCAGTAGAAGATTAAAGCAAAGTAAATCAGTAATGAAGTTTTTTACCTCTCTGTTTATCTGGATACTAAAGATCTCGTCTTTTACTTATGGATCCATCCATTAAGTTTAAATTGAAACCCTTGTGGAAGATTATAGGATTAAACCCAAGTGTGCTGAGAGATATTTAGCACGTTAGATTGACCCAAATCGAAAAATTTGTGGCGTGAGAAGATTTTGCCCTAAAATTGACCAAAGCGCTTTCCACTTTATCTCTCTCGCTCACAATCACACTGTGTATTCGATTTAGATAAACACACACAGAAGAGTGACTAATCAAATCAAGAAGGTTTCTTTGCGAAATGAGTCAGATGAGGAAAGTTTAAACAATTTTGAGATAGAAGAGTTTTTGGCTTTTGAGATTTGGGATTTGGGTAGAGAGCTAAAAGAAGTGAAGAAGTAGCTATAGAGGTTTTAAGAAGAGATAAACAGAGAGTTTGAATTGAAATGACGAGAGAAGAGAGCCGTTGCAAAACTAATAGAGAGAGAAGACAAAGAGAGTTTTGAATTTACGAAACTGAAAGCTCGCTCCTTTGGGCAAATTAAAAGTGTCGCTTTTTTACATATAAAAAGGAAATCTTTTGATTCAACAACTATTTGGCTTTTGTATGTAACTTTGATAATGCCTTACATATAGCATCCAATGCAAATGAAATTGTTTGAGTTTGTTCTCTAAACATAAGAGAATTTGAATTAGTTAGGGGACAAAAAAAACACAATTTTAAAAAAGCTCATAACGTTTCAATTTTTCAGGTGATAGAAAATTAAAGGCAAATACTTTATAGTAAACAGTGCAGTCATATTATTGCAATGTCATTTTGATATTTTATTGAGCATTAACATAATTATATTTTGGGTCACACAAAATGGATTTCTGGGCTCCACTTTTCTTTTCTTATTAGCATTTTATAATTCCAACCACTTAATGAAAGTTAAACTTCCCTAAAATGCTAAACTATATAATTTAGGCCAAATTTCATATTAAAAATCTAAAATACCACTTATTTTTGAAAAACATTTTCAACTACATTTCAAGTACTATATGATAAGATGCTAACTTTCTCTGAAAATTAATAATTTGAACTTTATTATGACATAAGAAAATAATGAAATTTATGGAAGTAAAAAAGTATTTAATTATCTTTGAATGACATTTTACTGATTTCTTTCTATTTTAGTATATAATTTTTCTTTTAGTCTTTTTTGTAGTCATATTTAGAATATATGTAGTCATGTCTAGTTTGAAAAGGCTACTAGTTATTATTGTCAACATAGAAAGTCAAGGACAAAAAGACAAAGGAAACATGCATGTTAGAATATTTAATTTTCAGAAGAAAAATTTTCGAAGTTTTGAATCTTTGATCTTAGATTTACATATTCTTTTAATATTCAAAGTTTTAAAATCTTCTCACATTGAACCAGCTCATTTAAGGGCAGTTCGGCCCATTTGTGATAAATAAATTGAGGCCTAAAAGAAATTAAGCCCATTAATTCAGTAAGAAAAATATTAAGGCCCAAAGAAGTTAAGCCCATTAATTTCTTGAGAAAAAATATATCAGTGATAAATCCTAAAATCAGAGGATTTCTTTGTCTTCCTCCTTAAACCCTAATCTCCCTCTCTCTTCCTCAATCTCTCAATGACGACTGCAATTTCGCCGCCGCCGCAACAGGAGACGGAGCAGCAACTTGTTCCCACTTTGCAGACTTCAAGAGTGAGCCCCAAGACGGTGGATGGTGCCGTTGAGGCTCTTCTCAAATGGAGAAGCGAAAAATCAAAGACAGAGAAGCCTCAACTTCTCGAGCAAGACGAGTTCGTCTACCTCATCATTACATTGAAGAAGATTCCACAAACGAGCCGTACGAACGCTTATCGTATTCGTTTACCTCATCCTCTTATCAACCCGACGGAAGATTCGCCGGAGCTTTGTCTCATTATAGACGACAGAACTAAAAGTGGTCTAACCAAAGATGATGCGAAGAAGAAAATCAAATCTGAGGATATTCCGATTACTAAGGTTCTTAAGCTTTCGAAGTTGAAGACTGATTACAGGGCGCACGAAGCGAAACGGAAACTCTGCGATTCGTATGACCTGTTTTTCGCTGATCGGAGAATACTTCCTTTGCTTCCGAGGTTAATTGGGAAGAAATTCTTTGCGAGTAAGAAGATTCCATTGGCGATTGATTTGAAGCATAAAAACTGGAAAGAGCAGATGGAGAAAGCTTGTGGGTCTGCTATGTTCTTCATGAGGACTGGTACGTGTAGTGTGGTCAAGGTTGGGAAATTGTCAATGGAGAGCAATGAAATTGCAGAGAATGTTATGGAAACATTGAATGGAATTGTTGAGATATTGCCTGGTAAGTGGAAATATGTTAGGTCTTTGCATTTGAAGCTATCTGAGAGTTTAGCATTGCCTATATATCAAGCTGTGCCTGATTTGAAGCTTAAAATTGATGCTTCTGAAAATGGAAAGAGTGTTGTTAAGGAAGATAAGAAAGCTAAAAGTAAGGTTGTTGATAATGGTAATGAGAGTAGTGAGAAGAGTGTTGAAGTTAAGGGAAAGAAGAAGAAAGGTAGGATTCATGAGGTTAGGTATATGGATAGTAATGTATCTGAGGTGCTTGATGAAGATGAGATTGGTGGTGATGTGGATAAGAATGAGATTGTTGAGTATGTGGATAAGGAGGAGAAGAAGATGAAGAAGAGGAAGAAGGAGGTAATCGAGGTTGCAGAGAGTGAGAAACCATTTAAGAAAGTGGCCAAGGGGAAGAAGGAGGTTGCAGAGAGTGAGAAACCAGTTAAGAAAGTGGCCAAAGGGAAGAAGGAGATAGTCAAGGTTGCAGAGAGTGAGAAACCAGTGAAGAAAGTGGCAAAGGGGAAGAAGATGAACTCAGATGTTGTGAAGCCAAAAGAGAAGAGTAATAATGGGTTAAAGGCGAAAAAGACAGAGGTTGCTAAAGACGAGTCTGGTGGTGGTTTGAAACCAAAGAGGAAGAAGACTGTGCTTAGAAAATGAGACAATGAATGATCTTTGAGTATTTACCTCTTTTAAGTTGAGTAAGATTTAAGTTTTCTTTTTTTTTGTTTACTGTAGTTCTGATATCATTTTGAGCCCTTATATCTTGTACTGCATCTCTCTGAACATCAAACTGGTGAATGTAGTTCGATGAAAACATACTGCAGCTACGTGTTAGCGTTTTTGAGTACTTGTTCAACCTTCTTCGTTATAATCAAAGACTATTTATCTGAAATTATTGCAATAGATCGACTGATGATGGTACTTACAGGTTCCCAAAAGATTAACAAGGGTTCCATAGCAGTTAAGTCCCAAATTATGCATCAGCTTCTTGATTTCTCTTAGTTGTAAGAAGACTTCAAAGGATCAATGGAAGCAAAATTTATAGAACTGAACATGACAATGTTTATGAGCAATTGTTTATGTAGCTGCATATTAAGAAATCGACGAAAAATTATACTATTGACCTAATAAAGTTATTATAAGTTGTATGTAGTAAACATTATTATGTAAAGAAATAGGCTGAAATTCGATGTGGTTCAAATTGTGTATGAACCTCGACCAGATTAGACTGCAGCAAGCCTTTGAATGGTGTACCAATTATTCTCCTGGGAATAAGCTCCTTCCTCTTTCTGAAATTTTACTTATAGGCGTAAAACCCTTTTTATACTCTCATTTTCTAATCACAGGACCCCTGTACGGAACTCTCCATATCACAAAGTTATCTGGAGGTTGATACTCTTCGAGCCATGTCACATTTGAGATCACTTCTCCATTCATCACTTCAATCTCACCTGGTTTCACACATCATGTCATCAACAACATTGCCATAGTATCCAATGATAAACATTTTTTGTTAAACTGTACACATGATGAAGGAGTTCCATGATATCTACATGCAGACTCTTATCTAATCAAGAACCTAGTGGTTTACCCCACTGATTCTCAACAGTGTTATGAGAGTAGTAACATTAATAACCATAGTAGTATTGTTCAGGCTCGTGAAGTTTTTGATAATTTACCAGGTAGGTCTCGTATTGGGGATTTCCGGTAGTAGTTGCAGTGTCTTCCATGAGTAGAAGAGTATGGAGGAGATAAGATGTCAAAGATTGCACAATGAGTAATGGCTTTAAAACAATGAATGTTTCCGCCGGTTGTTGGATATAAAGTGGTTGTTGGGCAAGGGGCAGTCATATCAGTATCCTTGACTAGCTTTGCGGGTCTTGCTATGAGTAAAAAGGGAACAATAGATTACTCAATTTGAAATAGGTCACATGACTAGGAAGTTATACTGGGGCAAGTTACATGTCACTATTACCTTGTAATGGATCATCTAGCTCTGACGAGTCAGGCTCAGTCCAATCATATGACTTCACGTGCATTGAACCGTAAACGAGCTTGCTTAGCACTGTCATACCCGGATGATTATGAAGTGGTATGATAGACCCAGGTGGCATGCAGAATATTCCAATCTGGCAAAATAATAATCAAAGCATAATAAGCAGAAAAGAAATGCTAGACTCTTGTATTTCAGAACTTTGTTTAACTGCAGTAAGCATGAAGAGCGTGTTGCTCCATGACTCAGGGGAATGGCTTGGCATAGGTATATCTATTAAACATTATCAGGTTTACACAAATTTTAATAAGTAGATCACCCTTTCTCAAGATTTCATAGCCACTTTCTGACCATACAGATGAAAGCATACACAAACTTTTAAAGGTGTAAAGCACGAGTGATATCATCCTGAAAGAAAGTTGTCTCACCGAGAAGCTGTCACACTCATGTAACTCAAGGTATTTTATTGCTGGCAGAGAATTATGGTTTCCATTACGCTCGTTCCCAGGACCAGGCCAGTTACGCACCAATTGAGCTTCCTGTTCGAGACCAACATCAGACGGCTTGATTTTCTCTGAAATAAAAAATTACAAGTATCACATACAGCTGCAAGTATCAGGCCTGACACACACCAATAGTCACATAAGAGAGCGAGATACCCAAAAAAAGAGCACTGCAGTTCATACGTCACGTGCAAAACAGTGTGCCTAAAGAACATGATGAAGCAAGCAAGACTGCAGAAAAATGAAATGGATCAATAATGTAGTCCTACCCAACATATTGCGAACCTTGTCTAAGGCCTCCTCAGACACAGGTCCATTGGCTGAGAGAGAAGCCTTGCAAGTATTGAAAAGCCTCTGAATATAATACGGCATGATACAATAATAGAAGATAACTCCACGCTTTTGATCTCCTTTTTGCACAAAAGCGGCTCTTATCAAGCTTTGAGTTATCTAACTATAAGTCTGATTCCAGTTTCAGATATGTATTGGCAAAAGCAACACCAAATCACCTTCTTCAATGATTCTCAAGCACTGCCCTGAAAGAAGAGAAAAGACAACAAAATTAACTTCAAACACATCTAGGAACAGATAAATTTAGGTCAGTTATGTTTGCTTTGCTGAATCTTAATTCGACCTGAATCGAATTGAACGGTGCTTAACAAGTTCTATCAATTCCTTCGAAAATAATACAACTATACAAATCAAGAGGATGGTAAACCTTCGTTAGAAAATTTCACTCGAACAAGAGAAACGAAGATTTCGAGTTGTTACAGAGAGTAGAACATGATGAACAAAATAAAATAGAAGCACGAGTGATATAGAGAAGACAAGGGGATTTCAATTTCAATGAATTAAGAGAGAGACCTTTCGAGCAGAAGAGTGAAAATCCGAAGAACGGCGACGAAGAAGGAATCGGAGGAAAACGATGATGGAAATGGTCGTAGTCGGAAGAATCAGAATTTGATCCTCACTTTTTTCTCCGTCTCTTTTGCTCAGTGGGTCATTATAAAACTTTAAGTCTTACTCTCTTTCCCCTAACTTTTCAAAATAGTCAATTCCAACCCCCTCTCGCTTTTTGGTTCGAATCAATTCCACCCTATTACGAGGACGAGAACAAACCATAACTTTTTCCTTTTCAAACTATTAGAAAATTTTGATTTTATAATTCAATTTTGTTATACAAATCCTATTACTTGTTATGAAGGTAGAATAACATAACTTAGAATCAAATCACATTAGGCAGATTATATGGATGTTTATAAAATTAGTATTGTCTTTGAATGTTTTTGTTAGACATTAAAAGATGGTATCAAAACATGAATTTTAAATGACTCGAATTTAAAATAGATAAATTGAATGTAATATTATTGAACTAGTGATTTTAAAATACAAAACCAAATCTATTATTGTTAAAAATGACAAAAATTCTAAATATCATAATTTCAAATGAAGTTATAAAAGAGAATCTCTAAATCCATATAAAAACTATCTAAAATTTCGTAAACTCAAAATCATTTGGAATTGACGTTTGAAAAAATTTCAAACACTTTTGGTAATTAGGGTTTGTGGACTTTAAAACTTTTAAAAGCCCAAACATTTTCCTAAATCTAATCAGCCTATCGGACTTTAAAATGCCTCGGCAAGATATTTTGCTGGGGGTCCCTTCAATCTTTTATTTATTACCAAACTACCCCTGTCGGACAAAATGAGGAATATATCAATCGCGACACGATCACGGCTTGGTCTACTTTATCTTTATCTCATTTCTGGTTTTTAAAATTATCCACGAAGAAAAGAAAACCTAGAAGAATAGAAGAAGAAGAAAATATCTCAAGAGAAACTATGGCAGGTGTTGGACCAATGACTCAGGATTGGGAGCCAGTTGTGATCCGTAAGAAAGCTCCTAACTCTGCCGCTAAGCGCGACGAGAAGACTGTCAACGCCGCTCGTCGAAGCGGCGCCGATATTGAAACCGTTCGAAAATGTTTGTTTCCTTTCTCTCGATATCCATCTGTGTGATCTAGCCTTCATTTCTGAAGCTGTGCGAGAAGAGTTTTCTAATTCAAGCTAGATTTAGCGATTGAATCATTATTAGCTTTTTAACGGTGTATATTAGTTTTCACAATTTAGGGTTATTTGCCTTCGCCGCCACTAGATAATTGTGATTTCATCAAAGGATTGTTTCTAGAGTGTTCCATTTGTTTTGATTCCAATTCCGTTTGCAGCAGTAAATTTCTCCTGATTTTGCTAGTTGATTTGTTGTTCGTTTCAGGTTAATGTTGTTACATTTGAATTCGACTCAGAATAATTATTGTTTTATTTGTACAATATGAATTTTATAGTTGTGGTAAGTAATAATCTAACGGATTTCTTTTGGTTTTTTGATGGGATTAGTTAATGCTGGATCCAACAAAGCTGCATCAAGCAGCACCTCCTTGAACACGAAGAAGCTTGATGATGACACTGAGAACTTATCTCGTGAGTACATACTTACACTATTGATCTGATTTTTGCACTGATAAAGAAATAGCAGCTCAGTATTCTGGTACACAGTGATTCTAGTTAGTAAACTAGTTGCTCGTTCGTATAAGGACTGTTCTTAGCTTCTGTCTTTTTGGTGAGATGAAGTCTTTACTTTGTTGATGAGTTATTGGGATTGCTAAAGGTGTAGCTTTATGAATTTTTTTCCGCAGTTCACTGTCCTTGCGATGGTGAATGTTTAGTTTTTTGGTTGTATTTTAACATCTTGTTTATGTGTGGTTTTGAAATCAGATGACCGTGTGCCCACTGAGTTGAAGAAAGCCATTATGCAAGCTCGAGGGGAGAAGAAACTGACTCAATCCCAACTTGCACAAGTACTTGCTCTTCTCTCTATTTTGCTTGCTTTTGTTAGTAATTGGATTCGTGATGGTAATGTCATTTGTTTTTGGTTCAATAGCTGATCAATGAGAAGCCACAAGTGATCCAAGAATACGAGTCTGGGAAAGCAATTCCGAATCAACAGATCCTTTCAAAGCTGGAGAGAGCACTTGGTGCTAAACTCCGTGGAAAGAAATAATAACAAAGCCTAAAAGCAAAGCTAATCCTGATTTCTCTCAAGTTCTTTTGCTTTAAAAACTATCTATATATCGAGAAATCTGAAAGACAAAGCTGTTTGGTTACCTTTTGTCATCATTATAAATAATCAGTGTTTTCTTTTACCTTTTGCATCATCATGTCAGATTAACACCCCTAATATTCTTCCACTAAATTGACAATAACCATACATGTTGGGCCGGATCAAACCCATATCTAATTATGGGCTTGAGGTACGTGTATTTGGGCTATTCAGACAGAACTCAAGGGGACCAAACTGTACGAAATGAAAGTATAGAGACAGATTAGTAAAGTTCTATGAACACATACATACCCTTCAACTATTCCCCGCGCCACAAAACAAAGTAGGACAGTGAGTCAGTGAAGCTGACACTTACACTCACAAACACAAAAATCAAAAACTAATTTCACAAAACTCGAGACTCTAACTTATATTCCTCTACTGTTTCGATTTCATCCCCTCCCGAGTGGCAACTTCTAGGGTTTTCACCATTTCTGGTAACTGGTTAACGACTTCTTCTTCTTTTAAGGGAGAAAGATAAATGGAGACAGACGAAGCTTACCAAAAGAAAGAGCGTGTTGCACTTGTATCCATTGTTGTTCTCGCTTGTCTTGCTCTATCTTCTCTGTTCGTTGCTTTTAGCTATTACTGCTACATTCGTAATAAAGTTTCTCAGCGTCACAAAATTAGCAAGAGTATGTTTAAAACTTCATTTTTCACTCTTTTGTTGTTTACCCTTGTGTATATATTAAACGAAATTGATCTCATTTTTACTTACATTGTCTTCTTTTACGACCTCTGTTTGTTTCTTTACTATCTGGAAGCTGATTTCTATTTAGGGTTTGATTTATAGTCTGGGTATTGAATTTGTTCTTATTTAACTGTGAATTTTAGGGTTTGATTGTGAAGAGAAAGCTGATTGTCAAAAACAGCAAGATGTTACTGAAAATGGGTTCCAGATCTTCACATTTAAGCAATTACATTCAGCAACTGGTGGATTTAGCAAGTCCAATGTGGTTGGACATGGTGGATTTGGGTTGGTTTATCGTGGTGTGCTTAACGATGGGAGAAAAGTTGCTATAAAGTTCATGGATCATGCAGGGAAACAAGGGGAAGAAGAATTTAAAATGGAGGTTTGATTATTTAAGCTTAGTTTTGTTCAAGCAAGTGATTGATCTTTGCCTTTCAAGCTTAAAGACTTAAGTGTTTCATTACTTAAATGGTATCTGGTGACAGGTTGAGTTACTGAGTCGACTGCGTTCACCGTACTTGTTGGCACTTCTTGGTTATTGCTCCGACAGAAGTCACAAACTGCTTGTGTATGAGTTCATGCCAAACGGTGGTCTGCAGGAACACCTGTATCTTACCAACAGTAAGATCTTGTTGTAATGTGAGTAATTGTCTTCTATATTTAATTGGAAATGATTTCAAATTTTGCCATTTTACTTGCATTTAGGGTCTGGTTCTGTCCCACCGAGATTAAATTGGGAAACTAGGATGAGAATAGCTCTGGAAGCTGCAAAAGGTTTGGAATATCTCCATGAACAAGTATCACCTCCAGTCATTCACAGAGACTTCAAGAGCAGCAATATTCTGCTGGACAGAAACTTCAATGCCAAAGTTTCAGATTTTGGATTGGCTAAAGTTGGATCAGATAAAGCTGGTGGACATGTTTCTACTCGTGTATTAGGCACACAAGGATATGTTGCTCCTGAGTATGTTTATTCACTCAAACAGTTTCTTTGTTCTTCCGTCACTTAAGTTTGATAGCTCGAATATTCATACACATTTTCTTTCCGTTTCTTATTCAGGTACGCTTTAACAGGTCACTTGACAACAAAATCTGATGTCTATAGCTATGGTGTTGTCTTGTTAGAGTTACTAACCGGTAGAGTTCCAGTAGATATGAAAAGAGCTACAGGAGAAGGTGTTCTTGTCTCTTGGGTACGCGTTGTTTCCTTCAGAAACTGGTCAGGTGTCAATTCGAAATTTTCGTTCGCTCTAGTCACTTATATCTTCTTTTTCTACAGGCTTTGCCTTTACTAGCTGATAGAGACAAAGTAGTTGACATAATGGATCCAACACTTGAAGGACAGTACTCAACAAAAGAAGTTGTTCAAGTTGCAGCAATAGCAGCAATGTGTGTTCAAGCAGAAGCTGATTACAGACCATTAATGGCAGATGTCGTGCAGTCACTAGTTCCATTGGTGAGACACCGTAGGTCAGCTTCAAAGCTTAGTGGCTGCTCTAGTAGCTTTAGCTTGGCTAGGTCTCCTAACTCGCCCAGTAAAGCAAGCATCAGTTCTCAATAAGTCAGAGAAGACAAAGTGTTATGCTTTTTATTATAGACAGTACAATGTAATACTAAGTGATCAAACATGGAAATTATCATAAAATAAACTTTTTTAGAATCTGTATAATGAAAACTCTACATTTATCTATGGGCCAATCAATATGTTTTATACAACTTTCATAACAACTTTACAATGTGCAAATATACTTGCCTCTATACACTTAGTTCATGATAAATGTCACCAAAAAATAAAAGCAAATTACTTTCCTCTGTAAACAATCAATGGTTTTTAGTTGGTCTTCACAGTTTCAGCGGATACGGTTGACATTCGAGAATGGCTCATGAGCTGTTTTCAGAGCAGGTTTTTTTGCGGTCTCTGGTACTCCAAAAACATTCCAGAACCTAAGAGTCTCGTCTCCTGCTGCTGAAGCTACTGTACAACCATCTGGACTCTGTACAAAACACAACAAAGAATATAAGTTTTACAACTAATGACCTCAAAAAAGTCAAAACTTGTTTTGTCACCTAAAGAAATTGATGAAGTTACCTGGGCCATGTGTAAAACTCTTGATGTATGACCAGTGAGTTCAGCCATTTTCACCATGGATGGGTATTTCCAAAGTGTAAGCTGGTTCTGGGTGAACCCATGTGAACTAAGCAGTTCCCTTTCATTCTTGTTCCATAACAAAGAGCAAACTTGGGAGCCAGTGTCTACAGAATTTAAGCAAGCTCCTGTATGAGTATTCCAGAACTTAATCGTTCTATCTCCTCCACCGCCACCAGTTGCAAGCAAGTTCGTTTGGAAAGGGCACCATGCAAGAGCTTTAACAGCAGATGTATGATCCTCAAGCCTGTGTAGCCATTGCGTGGTCGAGTTTGAAGAGGCGACAGAACGATCCCATATATGTACCACATTGTCGTTGCCACCACTTCCTAATTGTTGTCCAGACCCTGACCACTTCAGACCACAGACCTCTTGAGTGTGACCCCTGTAAGTTTCCACAATGGGTGATCTGATCCGCACATCATTGTTGATGATCAGCCCATCCATGCCTCCAGTTGTTAGGATGTGATTGTTCCATGCCAATGATCCTACTCTTGATTGGTGTCCATCCTTCAATGTTCTCAGCTGTAAAAAAAAACACAAATGTAAAACAAGTCAGGTTAATACATGCCAAACGCCAGATATTATATGTCAACCAAATAGAGGGTTTGAGTAATTACTTGACGGTTGGAAGCTGAATCCCAAAGCTGTACTTCAGAGTTATGGAGACCAACTGCAACATGACGACCATCAGGTGCCCAATTGATACTTGTGACAGGTCCCTTTTCGTCGTCAACGGTCACAAGCTCAGATGTAGAACCATTGGAAGCATCCCACAGATAAACAGTGTGGCCCAACGCTATGGCTAAAACATTAGCACTGCCCCAGTCCAGCAAGTTAAGGTAGAAGTCATCCACAATGTCAGGTGCATCCAAGGTTCTTTCAGAAGTCTATAATTACAACATAAAGTTTTACAACAGATCAACACAACTTCAAAGCAACAAATAAGTGAGCACTTTTTCTTTCAAACTCAATAAAGAACACAATACATACCTGAGGAATGTATCTGCGAGGCTTTACAGATTTGGGTTGTTGGTGAAGAGAATCGGAATGACCGCCGGGAAGCAGTTCGACTGGAGCTTGAGGTTTGTTCTTGAAAGCCAGAATCCGGGTGTGATTCAGATTCATAGTCTCGGCCAATTGCTTCCTGTAGGCCTCTCTGGAAGGAGAACTCACGGCTGCTGCTTCATCTTTACCTTTTCTTCCTTCGGTGAGAGCGTAGTGAGCGTAGTCGAAATCCATAGCTGATCGGTTGGGAATGAATCTGTCCAGCTAGTAGAATACATAAGCAAGTCAGTACAAATTGATCCAATAACACCATTCTCAAACAAATTGATCCATGATTCTACTTATGAAACAACGACCAGAATAAACAATTCATTCATCCAGTAACTTAAATCAACGAGATTCATCAATTGTAATGACATAACAAAATGGTAGCGATCTCAAGAAATCAAAAAGAGAACTCGCAAATCGAAGCCTTATTCCTAATGGCAGAACGGAATCATATAAAAGTATCGATTGAAAATGATTGATTAAGCAAACTCACATTTTCCTTCGAACTTTTCCTCCGAAGGAAATGATCTTGAAGTGGGCACCGATTCATACCTGCATCCATTAATCCAAACGCAAAGAAAATACCAACACACAAGAAAACAGAAAACAAACTAGCAATTCTATACGAAATGAATTAGAAGATCAAAATTCACTCAAGATAAAACGAAATTAGACAAATACAAATCAAATCAAGCCTGCAGAGAAGAAATCGTTAGCAAATTCGAGCAATTATAGCACAGAGAAACAGATAGAGTGAGAGAGAATCGTTATTCGTTGCTGAAGATATGAGATGAGAGATGATAGAACTGATTGAGGGAGATACGAAATTTGGGTTTTATTTATACTGTAGTGAAGAAGGTAAATTAGGGTTTTTAGCGTTCTATAATCGGTAACGGCTATATTATCGAGAGAGCCGTTGAATTATGTTGACGGACCAAAAAGGTCACGTGCGGAAAACGTGAATGGTAAGGTAGAAGGGTAAAAGAGTCATTTCGATACTCGTTACTTTGCATAGAACCCTAGAAGCGTATTAGATCTAGGGTTTATATAATTTGCCGCTGCCACTTCTGTTTTCTCTTTCGATTCGTTAATTTTTCGCCGGCCGGAGTTGAATCGCAACCTTATTCCCAAATGGTTCGTCGCAGTTCTTTTGATTCTTCTTCTTCGGTTTAGAGATTTTGATATTTCAAGTAAAGATGTGATGATGTATTTTTTGGGTGAATCAGGCGTCGGAGAAGAAGCTATCGAACCCAATGAGGGATATTAAAGTACAGAAACTGGTTCTTAACATTTCCGTCGGTGAGAGTGGAGATCGTCTCACCAGAGCTTCGAAGGTTTAACTTAATTTATCGATTGTGTGGTTACTTTTCAATCTGTGAGTGCTCGATTTTAATCGATTTGGTTCGTCGATAATTTGTAGGTGTTGGAACAATTGAGTGGCCAAACTCCCGTTTTCTCTAAGGGTTAGTGTTCTTCTAAGTTGAATCAATTTATAGTGTTATTCCTGAGATGGATTTCTTGGTAATCATTTTCTGTTCGAAGTTTAGGACGATCAATTAGTGAACGAAATAGTGTTTTGTAAGTCATTAGTTCACATTTTTGATTACCCTTCTGCAAGATTAGATGATCATTTAAGTTGTTATTTTCCTGGTTCTTCAGATAATCATAGTGAGAATCAGTACTTTGAATATATCTGTAACCCTTCTCAGCTTCTTGTAGATAACTTTTGTGTATTGGATGAAGTGAGTTGGGACATAAATCGTAACACTTGTATCTCTGGTTTGCAGCTCGATACACTGTTCGTTCTTTTGGTATCAGACGTAATGAGAAGATTGCTTGCTATGTTACCGTCAGGGGAGAGAAGGCAATGCAGCTTCTTGAGAGTGGACTGAAAGTGAAAGAATATGAACTCTTAAGAAGGAACTTCAGTGACACTGGTTGCTTTGGTTTCGGAATTCAAGAGCACATTGATTTGGGTATCAAGTAAGTCTCAATCTCTCTAACGCAAACATGAAACAACTTAAGATGGCTTTGTGTGTTATCAATTGATGATCAATCGGGTTTTCTCTTGTTCAATCTTAGGTATGATCCATCAACTGGAATCTACGGTATGGACTTCTATGTTGTTCTTGAGCGACCTGGTTACCGTGTGGCACGTCGTAGAAGATGCAAGACTCGTGTTGGAATCCAACATAGAGTGACAAAAGATGATGCCATGAAATGGTTCCAAGTGAAATATGAAGGAGTCATTCTCAACAAGTCTCAGAACATTACTGGTTAAACAACTAAATGTGTCAAACTAAGTTCTATAATCTTTTTTCCGGTTCGAATCATATCCTCTCAGTTTTGTTTTGCTTCTCTGATCTTCAGACATTTGAATTTTCCTTAATAGATATTTGCATATCTACAGCTATTGGTATCAACAGTATAAGTTGGCCAAAAGTCTAAACAAGATTAATTTATTACTCGAGTTAATTAGATTAATGAATGTTGAATATTCCGACAGAACATAGGTAATGAGCTTTTTCTAATCTAATTTAGTCAACTCTTAATCATGCTTTTGCAAAACAAGACTCTTAACACTACAATTATCAAAGACAATAATATTTTCGTTCTTTCAAATCGAGATCTGACTTAACTTCTGAGAACTATATCATTACGCAACTACTACTTGAAATTGAACAACTGACAATTTTCGGAATTTTATTTTTTTCAAGAGAAAATACTATATTCATATATTGATGTAACTCATAATTACGTGAAAATTATTGAACAAATATGAAAACACAAAATTACATTATCTTTTCTTAAAGAATCTTTGACAATGCGTCCATATGTATATATTTAATATTTACAAGACGTGTCAATTGTAAATTACCTTGTACTTGTAAATTATTTTAAAAGATAAAATAACTTTACATCAAGAACAAAAATATCCAATCATGTTTCATTGTCAATTCTCAATTGCATCAGATTCGAGCAAATTATTGATTTGTTCGACATTAATTAACATGATCAGAAAATGACCAAATCAAACATATATGTATACATATTCATATGTGTGTGTAAACACGCGTTACCTATATAATTTAATCGAAACCTATACAAATTCTGTATCACAAAAGGAAAAAAAAAAAACAATACAACCAGAAAATACAAAATTTGGCTCCATTCTGACAGAAGTTGGAGACAATAATGGAGTAATTAAACTAATAATAATGACGCAGGCCTTTATAGTTTTATCTATTTATGATATATACATTTTTTATAAAATGACCGGAGGAATCTTGACTTGATCCCACACAAATTTATTATATTCCCATTTCCAGCCCAAATTTGTGTATACAAATAAACTATGTAATTAAGTCATTTATATTATATGTACTTTGTTGTTATTATTATTTATAATCTCAAAATGTGTTGAAGCTTTAATTTAGCCAACTTCATCTACTTACATCATCAAATATGTCATCTTATATACTCTTATCTTCATATAAAGGGCCAAAACAACGAGCCAAACCGGTTCGTATAAGTGGCTCAAATCGGTTGCCTTTATTGAACTTCATTGTTTCTAATTTCTAAACCGGTTCACAATTAATATTCCTTTTTTTTTTTTTTT
>OVAX01002022.1:0-10786 GCA_900406405.1 Lepidium africanum | reverse complement strand
ATTTCTTTTTTTTTTTTTTTTTGGCTCAACACAATTAATAATTTATCTGTGTTATTTTATATTAATTAATGTTGGATTTTTCTTACTTATGATATAAATTATGAAAATTTGAACACGTTGTTAACACATTATTTCCAAATAATAATTCTTTGACTCGTTTCTTTTGGATGTAAACGACCATACTATAAGGATTCTTATGGAGATGGTTCGAGTTAGGCATTCATTGATTCTTAATTATTCAGATTTGTTATAGTATTTGTTTCCACTTGTGCATAGTTTTTAGTTGATCAATAAATTTTATATTTAAAAATAATAATAATAACTAAAACCTAAACCCAAAGATAAAAACTCAAAAACTGCTACCACAAAACCAATGGTCGAAGTCGATGCTCTAAGGCTTAATAACTCTCGTCTGAATCTTTAATTTTACCTTAATCCAATATATTAACAAGCTCAATAAGTTACAATCTAATCTAATTTAGCCTTGTGTATTCGGGTTCGGATATGAATTGCTTGGTTTTGGATATTTCAGCTAGAAGATTTACACTTATATAGATACAAAAAAATATTTTGGTTCAAATCCATCAATTCTAGATATCTAAAAGTTACCCAAAAATACCAAAAGTTTGTGAAAAATTATGTATATGTACTTGTATTCGTGTTAATATGGTATTCATTTGGGTATCAATTCGGTTATGACTATAATTCGATATCCACAAGTATAAGAAAAAAATCCATCAAATATTATTTTTGGTTGTGAATACTACCTGATATCCGTTATTTTGATTCCATACCATTTGGATTTTCGATTCCAAGTATTTTGCCTATACTAGATCTGGACTTCAATTTAATAAACTTGATTTAAATGGGTTGCACTAATTAACTTCATTTTGGATATCACAAAATGGAGTGTATATATATATGGTTTGTGTTCCCTTAATTTTTCTATGGATAAAAAAACTAAAAATAATAAAATCACAGTCTAAGCAAACTTGGAAAAACGACACTTTTAATTAATGTTTACAGATTTAGATATTAGAAAAATTTGCACAAAAAATAAATAATAACTTGAAAAAAAATCAGTATTAGACATTGACTTGTGTTTAGTAAGTTGTGGATATTAAGATATAATGATTTATATAAAGTGTGATTTTATCAAGTAAAATATTTTAAATCTGTAAATAAAGTTTGAAAATACTAATTTTTTTGAAAAAATAGACAGTGCCCAAAAAATTTATTTTTTTCTAGATGGATAACAAAATTAAAAATAATAAGATCACAGTCTAGAGATCAGATGGGGATAATTATAATATAAATGCATGGACTTAATCAAAATGTCCAGCTAATTAAAGAAATCATCTGATTAGTAAGCCTAATGGTACAATAGAATAACATTCCACGAGAGAGAAGAACCTTTCAAATTGAATAAACTAATACTAAAACACAACTGGTCATTTTTTATTTATTTAATAATAAAATAATAATACCAACAATGAGAAATATAAAAATAATATAATCCTCTTTGATATTTGCCTGCACGTCCCCAAAAAACAAATAAGTAAGAGAGAATAATAATCACATCAGATTGATTAAAACCCTCTCACTAATCACCTTCTTAATCACCTTTCTTCAGCTCTCAACACAACAAAAGCATCACTACTGTTCACTATTCCGGCGAAATCCAACGGTGGAGATTCAATCATGCATCGTAGAGCAGCAATTCAGGAATCTGATGATGAAGAAGATGAGACATATAACGACGTCGTTCCTGAATCTCCTTCTTCTTGTGAAGATTCAAAGATCTCAAAACCAACTCCAAAAAAAAGGTTAGTGATTATATTTGATTCATGATTACAAATTATATTACAATGATCTGAAAATGTAATAATTGTTTGTAGTAGAAGGAACATAGAGAAGAGAGTTGTATCAGTTCCGATTGCTGACGTGGAAGGATCTAAGAGTAGAGGTGAAGTATATCCACCGTCAGATTCTTGGGCTTGGCGTAAATACGGACAAAAACCGATCAAAGGCTCGCCTTATCCCAGGTTTGAAATTACTCTTTTATCAGCGGCGGCTTTACATATGGAAAATGCGTATTTTAGCCTTGACGGTGGTTGGGCTAACATACGCACTTTTTAGAGTTTGGTAATATCAGACGCGTTTGATAGTCGCGTGTTATCACGCGCTAGCTTGGGCGGGGTTTTTTTTTTTTTAATGTTGTAATTAGTAAGCTGGTGATTAAGGTTATCCAATCAATCGAGTCACTAACTAACAAAAATCTAATTAAGTGATATTTTTACTATTTTATGGAAGATTAAAGTTATTAGTTAGAGATTTTTATCTTAACTATAAGTTTATAATTAGTATAATTTTTTGATAAGTGTGTAAAAACATTAAATATTTCTGATTTGATTAGAGTATTATATTTTTGGGATAACAATGGGGAAGATAAAATATTAAATAGCGGTAGATCTTGATTTCTAAGAAAGAGCAAACAAAAGTAATGCGCACAAAAAGGAAAAGTATTTTACATATATCTACGTGATTAACGTGTCAATATTATACTATTGTCCACATTTAATTCGATGTTGGTTTACATTCATCATAAAATAAGTTTCCTCATTTAATGAAGTTGTTTTTTTAGAAATTTATCTCTCAAATTGAACTGTTATTCATGTGTTTGTGCTCATTTTTAACTTTGAAATTTTAAGATTCATTTTTTCTACTAGAATTTAATTCAAAAAATTGTGTAGTTCTAAGTTTTAAATTTAGGATTGGTTATACTGATAAAAAATAATAAAATTATTATTTTTGTATTTAGAAGCATAAAATGCAAATATCATCAGAATTTGGGTATTATGAAGAAAAATTGTGTATTTTTTGTTTAATTAATGCTTAAAAATGATTAAAGCTAATCACTTTTTGTATGGATGTGTTAATCTCTGTATCAGGGGATATTATAGATGCAGTAGCTCAAAAGGATGTCCGGCGAGGAAGCAGGTAGAGAGAAGCCGTGTAGATCCTACAAAGCTTCTGATAACTTACGCTTGCGACCATAACCACCCTTTTCCCTCCTCCACCGCTAACAACAAATCCCACCACCATCACCGAACCTCCGTCGTTCTCAAAACCGCCAAAAAAGAAGAAGACTACGAAGAGGAGGAAGAACTAACCGCCCCTGCCTCTGGAGCTACCGTAGATGAACCAGTGGGATTAGATCTAAGCCACGTGGATCCTCCTTTGCTCTTAGGTGGTTGCTACAGTGAAATTGGCGAGTTTGGTTGGTTTTACGATACGTCCATTTCTTCATCATCTGGTTCTTCTTCTTCGATCTATACTGGTGGGAGTTTTCTTGATGTTACTCTAGATAGAAGTTTTTCAGTAGGTGAAGAGGAAGATGAATCTTTGTTTGGTGATCTTGGTGATTTACCTGATTGTGCCTCCGTGTTCCGCCGTGGAACGGTTGCTACGGAGGTGCAACGTCGGAGATGTGATTTTGGCGCCATTCCTTTCTGTGATAGTTCTAGATGAGTGTGTGTAGTCAAAAAAAAAAGAAAGAAAAGAAATACATTTTTTTTCCCACTGTAAAGGTGTATCAATGGTGGATTAATATGATTCATTAATATCATTTGAGAAAAAATAAAGTTTATTATTAAGGTTTTGCACTAAAAAATCTCTAGAAATCACCACTAATTTCATGATTATCTTCCAAAAAAAAAAATGCACGTTAATTATAGGAAGTGAAAAGTAACACACAATATAACCCTCATACAAATTTTAATAAGGTTTTTATGAACACAATCAATAGATTTTCAAAATTTTAAGAGTAGTTTTAGAATTTTTACCATCAGAGTTTTGGTTTGATATATTTATTGTAATTTTAAGAACTTGATAATAGTGACGGAAGATTATATTGCGTATTACTATTCATTTCGTAAAATTGGCTTGTACTTTTTTTACTTGGATGATAATTTTGTAATTCGTGATCTCTTTGACTGTACTTGTAGTCACAAAATCCTTATTATTACAACAACGATCTTTTGAACAATTAATTTACAGACGACGAGGATAACCGAAAAGGAAAGTTTCCTCCATTGCTCTGACAACAGAAAGTAGTTCTAATGTGAAGAAATCACTCACTGTCATGTCACCGGGGAGATTTGATCTAGCAACCGGAGAAGATTTCGGTTTAATTATGACAAATCTACAAACAGGACATTGTCCTTTGCTCTTTAACCATGGAACTATACATTCCTCATGAAACATGTGTTTGCAAGGAGTGAGCATAACTGTTTCCTTGGGCTCAAAGTCTTCTAAACACACAGAGCATCTCTTGTCTTCTTCTTCACCAGAGATATCACGAGTGTTTCTTGAGCTTTCACTTCCAGGATTTTTCTTTCTGTAGTATAAAGTCAAGTTTCTGAGAAGCTGGCTTTTTGGAAGTGGGTTATATGTCTCTTTTTTAAGATGTTTGAGGATCTCATCTTCTTCATTGGTTTGTGATGATGATCTTGAGATGCTCTGTGATCTAGTGGTTTGGTTGTGTACGGCTTGTCTTAGTGCCTCTAGGTGTTGCCTTCTCAGACTTTGGCTGTTACGAATTGGAATCTGTTGCCGTATATGTGGATCTCTGCTAAGAACAACGATTTCAAGTTTTTGTAAAGACTTAATGTTTGAGAACAAAAAATCAGAAGCATGAATAATCAGATGTTAAGGATTTTAAGTACAAGGTTGATGAAGTCGCTGTTCTTGAGTAAGGTGCTGAAGGATCATCGAGCAAGCGTCTGTTACCTATCTGAAACATCAAACCAATAAGGAGGCTAAAACATCTGAGAAGTATGCGTATATGATAAGAAGAGAAGTTTACTTACAGAATTACTTCTGGACCAAGGGTTCGGCGAAGAGAAAGCAGGAACTCGCCAACCTGAAGATCTTGTATCCGAATCATAACTATCATTTGGTCGATTTGGAACAGAAGAATTAGCCATTTCTGGTGTTGTTCAAAGCTGAGAATGAATAGCATACGATAAGTTTTGGTATTGTTATGCAGTTTATATTCGTTTTCTGAATTATTCTTTCCCCACTTATATTATGATTCCCTCAAAGTTGATAAGATAAGCAAGGAATCTGTCTTTGGTATGTGATGCCATGTCTTGTCTATTGAACAAGTATAGTATGCACACATCATGACCTAAATCTTACACTCGATGACAATAACTAATAACAGAATATTAGTTCTATTGATAACGTTATATTACATCAAGGCCCAGATTGTTCTATATCTCTATCAAGGTCCCCATAAGCCTGTTTCACTTCATTAGTATTGAAGTTCATCTTCACAATGCTAAGCTTCAAGCTTCCCTTCTTTTCCATTTTGCCAGGCTTAACCCAACAGTAACTTTTACTCAGAAAGCTCACAAAGAAAGATTCTAGATTTGCTTGGTCTTGAAACATGGGAATTATCATTTGCCCAAAAGAGTAACAATCACAAATCTCATCAGGAAAATCATAGCAAATCACAATCCAAGATGATACAATAAGTCATCTACATCAAATCCTTTTTATTTTGAAAACATAAATACGATGAAGAGAGTCATAAAGATATGGTCGCGAGAATAGAAGCCGAGCAATCATAAAAGGCAGCGAGAGAGCCTACACCTCAGAAAATAATATCTGCATCCTTCTCTGCACCAGCAGCAAGATAGTTACGAGCAGCGTTTATTGAAATCCCTCTCTGCATAGAGATTCCTTCAAGAACCATGTCCTCAGCAAACTCCTTAGCATTAGCTGCTTGTCGTTCGACTTCCCTCCTCTTGTATCCCTGAATCTTCTTCAACCTGAAGAAATCCTCTCTCTCAAGCTCATCAAGCTCTCCCCTGATGTAAGTGATTGTGTTCTCAATTTTTGGTTTAACCACATTTTCCAGAGCATTGACCCTGCGATTAGTCGTCTTGATAGCTTCATCAAGCGTCAAGAAAGAAGTCTGGAGAGAAGCAAGCTCAACAAGAACTTCAATGACTTTCACATAAGCAACACGGCAAGCTTGGACCTGTTGACCACCTCTAGCTAAACCGGTTAAGTCATTCTTGGTCTCACCTTCAGAGAAGTGATCAAACTTAGGGAGCTTCACACCAGCAATATTCTCTTGCCGAGAACGAACCTTCAACGTAGCTTCTTTAACATTCTCGAGGACAACATGTTTGACATTATCACCAGCAACATACTTTACTTCGGTCAGAGCAAATGAAGATGTCTTCATCATATCTCCCATGGATTCTTTTGCTGTAACGATTTTTTTAAGAAGTGCCCTAAACTGAACAGTTAGAGCATCACTCTTCTTCTTGAGGAGAGCATGACCTCTTGTAGCTCCAACAAGACGAGCTTTCATAACCCCAAGCATTGTAACAGTGGGAACTACATTCAAACGCGCGTTTTGGCCAGCCATCTTTCAAAACTACTGCAGACAAAGGAGTTAGAATTATTCTCTACCTTTGAAACAATACACAAAGACTCATCAAGATTGAAAGAAGACAAACAACAACAACAATCTCTTTTATTGCTATGAAACAGTACTTGCAACACTGGTGACAGAGATCAATTTAAATATCAGAATTAAACAAAATGCAAATAGGAAAATGGTCTTTAGTTTCACTGCGATGATCTTAGACTAAATAACCAAGCACACAATCTTCATCTCCAACGATCCACACAGAGATCATTAGATTTTCCATTGTTTGATCTCAAATTGAATCAATGTCTACGGATTTAGATAAATTCTCTAATTGGAACCACATAAATTGAATCAAAGTCTACGAAATCGTTTCCCAGATCCCTAGAAGACGAAAATCTAGATCACAGAACACCTACTCATAGTTGATCAGTCAGGTTTATGAGATACAACCTTATTTATCAGCGAAGAGACCCACAAAATTCCCAGATTCAAAGATTGTTTATCCTCGAGAAATCAAACTAGACAGAATTGAGAGGAAAGAGTGAAATACCTGGGCCTCTCGAGAGACTATTAGAGGCGACTTCTCTGCAAGTGAAATCACTGAATTTGATTAAAAGAAGAAAGAGAGATTGAAATTTTGTTTATAAGAACTGTCCAAAGGTGTAAGAAGAGAGAGCGATCGTATTCGACTTCGTCGCTGATCGTGGAGGTAAGAAAGGGGTTGTTTCTGTAATTAACAGTAAATGTAAAGGACTTGTTGTGTAAAATATAATGAAATAAAAATACAGCTCATCGTTTATGGTGGGGTCTACTATCGTGTTTTAAATCTGGACCCATTGTGGGCCCCAAGACGGTGAACATATCTCATGTTCTGAGTGCTATAACTGGTAAGGACAAAAATGATTTTGTGTGTATAAAATTACCGGATTCCAAACCGGTTTAAACCGATCTTATATGTTTCGGATAAGGATCGAATCTAAACCGATCTTATATGTTTCCTCTGTACAATCACTTCCCTGAATGAGTCTGTTCCTGAACGTGTTGACTTCATTGACAAGCTTTCTTCTTCTGCATACCAAAACTCTGTCGTTTGAAACCATCCAGTGCCTCCTGCAAAACAAAACTTCTATGAGCAACATGAACCAGATTAAATTTTATATGTGTCTTCTTGTATTAGAGTAAGATCAACTACCATAAGCATGGAATCTAGTATTCTGACTTTCTGAGTGCAGGCAAATTAATGTAGATATCTGCTTTTGGTCTACTCTCCATAACCTTACAAAAAACGCTGCAACAAAAGTTTTAGTTTGATTGTTTTATGATTATGTTCAGTTTTTAGGTTTAATTAGATATAAGCAAATCCTGCCTACCTCGATAGTGAGTGACTCCATTGTTTAGACTGTTGGAGAAGAGGCACAAGATAGACTAAGAAGAACTCTACACCTGCAGAGAAAGAACACAAGAACAGAAGTAAAACGAAGAAGCAGAGTCGAACAAGAAACTTCTGAGCTTGAGTGAAATAGTCTTCCTCTATCTATGTTTGAAACGAGAAGGCCACCACTCAGATCTTTAACTCTGCAGCTCTTGATCACGAGATTAATGAGATAAGAGCTTCAAGATTCTTTAAAGTAGAGATGAAGAAAGATCGCAACAGAGACGAGAGAGAAGAAGATGATTGATTCAAATGATTCAATCAATCTTGCTGCAGATTCCTGTATTCTATTTGTTCTCTCTGTGTATATCTTTTCTTCATCACCTTAAACTCCTTTTATACAGATTAGAGTCGGTAAGATTCATTCAACAAACAAACATAGAGGAGCTAGATCTAAGGACACATGTATGTATTCTATGGTTAGGATCTGTTAGTTAAAATTCCGTTTATAACAGAACTTTGAATATAACTGATCCTTTGTATATATAAACAACACATCCTTCATAGACTCTGTGACTTGGGAACAAACTCGATAATATGACTATACAGAGAGTAGGCAATTTGTTTCTCTCTTCCATATTGTCTTCTTTTCTGTTTCCAGTGGCTCTAGTCTTAGATTCTGTCTAAAAACAGTAGCTGCAATCTCAAAATCAACAGACATTACATTATTGCAGTTTCTCTAGATGGCTTAGTTTGAAACTCCAAAAGTGGGCTTATCATAAAGATTGGTTATAGCTTTGAGATTGTTACTGCGGTGCAAACGCCTTTGCGGCTTCCTGACATATCTTTCCTAAGCAGAAGCTTCGAGAATCTTTCCTTCATCTGCACAAAACCGAAATTAGTTTCATGGTTTTGATAAAGTAATGATACCGAGAGAGAAACACAAAAATCTAACTCTGAAATTTCTTGGACTTCAATAAACTTATCCTGATTCTGTTTCCATCTCTGAGGCAGTGCGAGAGAACTTGAGTTCACAGACGTGGATTCGGTTAAAAACAGGCCAATCACAAGCAGAAACTACTGGTTTCGTCAAAAAAATTAGTGTATGACAAATTGCATTAAAAAAATTAGTGTATGACAACAAAAAATTATCAAAAGTTTTACTTGAAAATATTGAATTTTAAATATATATACATCTTTGAAGGAAATTTTTTTTTTTTTGCTTGAATTGATCAGACACTTGAGGTCTAAAACTTTAAATTCTGAAAACGTAATTAAAGAAGAAAACGGTCTTTATTCAACGATAATGGCAACGGTAATATTGTTGTCATGGCAACGGTAACTTTTGTTGTAGTGACAACAGTAACTTTTTCTTACCGTTGAGTTCAATTTCAAAATTCCTATTTGCAGAGACAACCTTCTTCTATATATATAGAAGTGGTTTCAGTGTTTAACATCTCTGATAAGTTCATTACTTCAAACGCATTCTTTTTTCTTTAGAAAATCATATTTTCAAATCCAAGCTTCTGCAATGGTTTTGTCTTCTTGCTTTGTGATCCTTCTTGCTACATCGTTTTTGGCTTGGACTATGAAAAAATTTACAGATGTAAGAACAACTGTTTCTTTCTTCTTCTCTCCAAATCATCAATGAGAAATTCACTTTGTTTGCAATTGTACGAGTGATTGCTTGAATTATGATGATATATAAAATGAGATTTGATTAACAAGGTATTGATTTAGGGTTTTGTGTGTTTTAGATAATAAAGTGTTTGAAATCATTGATTTGATGTCTTTGGTAACATCTTCTTCTTCCTTGGGCTTGTGCTTGATTCTTTGGGATCAGAAAGACAGTTGTTGAACTTCGATTGAAGACAGTCTCGTTAAACTGGTCAGTTCTCAATTGCTTAGGGGTTACGTCATCGTCACTTTTTTAATTTAATTTTAACCTCTAATTTTCCGTAGGTTTTTCGGTTTTGTGGAGAATTAATTAGACTACTTAAATTACTCGCGTTACGCTGCGGTATTATTTTCTGAATTTTTTTTATAAATCAGTATTATTTTCTGAATTTTTTTTATAAATCAGTGTAATGATTGATTATTAAAAGAATTTTGACAAAAGAAAATATAAAGGCAAAAAATGAAACGTAGAGCTAGAGTGCCAGACATTTAGAGGTTAATTTTAAAAATCATTTAGACAAAACATCTTCATAGCCACAAGGGTTTCAATGATGTTTGATCCACATTCATATATAACTGTCTTATCGCTTCTCTCTTCTCTTCTCCTAATGCCAACAATGTGTCCTTCTCTTTCTCCTCTTCTTTTACTTTACCTTCAAGCTTCTTATCTATCTCCTCTCTTTCGACTTCACCATCTCTTCCTTCTCCTTCTTCATCTCTATCACACATTTCTTTGCCGTCAAAAGCATCTTCGTCATTTCAACCACCATTTCCTTAAAGCTTATGTGCTTCTCCTCACACTACAAGAAAACACGCAATTAGGGACTGAATTTTGGGACTGAAAAATTCAGTCGCTAAATGTGAGACTGATTTGAGACTGATTTGCGACTAAAATAAATCAGTGGGCAATCAGTCGCTAAATGGTGACTAAAATTTGTAGTCGCAATTCAGTCGCTAATTAGCAACTAATGTGTGACTGATATGAGACTGAAAATATCAGTCACAGATCAGTCGCTAATTAGCGACAATTCTGTGACTGATATGAGACTGAAGGTTTAAGTCCCATATCAGTCGCAAATAAGGGACTAAGATGTGACTGATATGCGACTGAGAGTATCAGTCCCATATCAGTCGCTAATTAGCGACTAATAAGGGACTGATGGATGGGTCGCTCTATTCAGTCGCTGATTAGTCGCTAAATTCAGTCGCGAAACAGTCGCACTGTGTTAGGTAGACACGTTTTTGGTGTTTTTACCAAATGTAACCGTAAATGTAGGGACTGATAT